>LGRX02033976.1:0-39174 GCA_001247695.2 Cymbomonas tetramitiformis | reverse complement strand
GAGCGCGACAAGTCCTTTGCGCCGCTGCCCGTGCGAGTGAGCGCGACAAGTCCTTTGCGCCGCTGCCCGTGCGAGTGATCGCGACAAGTCCTTTGCGTCGCCGCCCGTGCGAGTGAGCGCGACAAGTCCTTTGCGCCGCTGCCCGTGCGAGTGAGCGCAACAAGTCCTTTGCGCCGCTGCCCGTGCGAGTGAGCGCGACAAGTCCTTTGCGTCGCTGCCCGTGCGAGTGAGCGCGACAAGTCCTTTGCGTCGCTGCCCGTGCGAGTGAGCGCAACAAGTCCTTTGCGTCGCTGCCCGTGCGAGTGAGCGCGACAAGTCCTTTGGGTCGAGTACATTCCATCTGTCAATGAGCACAGCTGCAATCCCCGCGGTATCTTCCTGGTGGGTACTGCCTCTTGAAGAATGGAGCAGACGAGCCTGCTGTTATTGCAAGGAGAGGCAGGGCGGCGTGACGGCTACACTCTGCGCTCTCCCTTGCTTCTGGCGGGGAGCGCCTCCGCGCGTCTGATTGCTGCTTTCATGAATCTTCCCGTGTCTGTCCATTGGTTTGCACTCATCGACCAGCGGGTCGCATCCATCGACCGTGAGCGACCGGGGGGCATATCGAAGTAGGGGTATCTTGTCACAGCCTCGCCCTGTTCCTGAATGCTTCTCACTCCACTGGGATGATGGTGGGCTGGCTTTTGTTGGCGGATCGCATGCCGTTCAGTGTGATGTCTTGTCACAGCCTTGCCCTGTTCCGGAATGCTTCTCGCATCCACTGGGATGATGGTGGGCTGCCTTTGTCGGCGGATCGCATGCCGTTCATTGTGATGTCTTGCCACAGCCCTGCCCTGTTCCGGTGCCGCCATCCCACTGGGATGATGGTGGGCTGCCTTTTGTCGGCGGGCCTGATGCCATTTAGTGTGTGCATCACAGGAGGCCGGAAATCGAGCGTTCAAGGCGGGCCACAACATTAAGGCAAGCGGGCTGTACGCCCAAGGAATTGCCGCTGCTGAGCTGGAGGTATGTACGCCACTGCGCACAAGAGCGCTCTGCTGGTCCTGCCCGTGAGTCCCAAGCATCGATGATGCAAGTGCGGCCCAGCTGTCGTGGCCGATGATGCAGGTGCGGCCCAGCTGTTGTGGCCGATGATGCAGGTGCGACCCAGCTGCCGTGGCCGATGATGCAGGTGCGGCCCAGCTGTCGTGGCCGATGATGCAGGTGCGGCCCAGCTGTCGTGGCCGATGATGCAGGTGCGGCCCAGCTGTCGTGGCCGATGATGCAGGTGCGGCCCAGCTGTTGTGGCCGATGATGCAGGTGCGGCCAAGCTGCCGTGGCCGATGATGCAGGTGCGGCCCAGCTGTCGTGGCCGATGATGCAGGTGCGGCCCAGCTGTCGTGGCCGATGATGCAGGTGCGACCCAGCTGTCGTGGCCGATGATGCAGGTGCCGCCCAGCTGTCGTGGCCGATGATGCAGGTGCGGCCCAGCTGTCGTGGCCGATGATGCAGGTGCGGCCCAGCTGTCGTGGCCGATGATGCAGGTGCGGCCCAGCTGTCGTGGCCGATAATGCAGGTGCGGCCCAGCTGTCGTGGCCGATGATGCAGGTGCGGCCAAGCTGCCGTGGCCGATGATGCAGGTGCGGCCCAGCTGTCGTGGCCGATGATGCAGGTGCGGCCCAGCTGCCGTGGCCGATGATGCAGGTGCGGCCCAGCTGTCGTGGCCGATGATGCAGGTTCGGCCCAGCTGGCATGGCCGATGATAAGGTCACGGCCCAGCTGTTGTGGCCGACTGGTGCGGAGTCTTGACCCAGCTGTCGTGGCCGATGATGCAGAGTCAAATGGCCTCATCGTGGCGATGATGGTCGAACCCAGCTGTCGTGACCTTTGATGATGCAGGTCTCGACTCCGGCTGTGGTGACGCGATGCAGGTAGAGCCAGCTGTGGGCGTCCGATGATGCAGTCGCAGCCTTCACGCTTATCGTCGTGGCGATGATGCAGTGCAGGCTGGGACTGTAAGTGAGCCGATGTCTAGGTCATTACAGCTACCGTAGCCCGATGATACAAGTCGGCCAACCGATGACGATGATGCAGGTGCGGCCCAGCTGGCATGGCCGATGATGCAGGTGCGGCCCAGCTGCCGTGGCTGATGATGCAGGTGCAACCAAGCTGGCATGGCTGATGATGCAGGTGCGGCCCAGCTGTCGTGGCCGATGATGCAGGTGCGGCCCAGCTGCCGTGGCGGGGCCCTGAAAATTGGCCATATGGGTGTTGGAGGACACTGAGCAGGGAGACAAGGCAGCTGTGGCCGTGATGCACAGCAACCGCAGCGCAGCATGCCTGGGGATGGGCGCTGTCGAGGGTACGCTGCAGGCGCCCTTCTTAGGCTCCGCGCGCCGCCATCGGAGGAAGCCTCTTCAAAAGAGGTGCAGAGACCACGGAGGCTGCGCCACGGGGGCTTCGATCGTCCGCTCATACGCTCAATGGGGAAGATGCCACGTGGACCCGTGTGCTGACAGCGGAGAGCGCTGCGCGCGAGCGTGGAAAGAAACTACATAGGCGTAGGGCCATGCTTTAAGGAAGCTACTTCGGCGTAGGGCCATCGGCCATGCATTAAGAAAGCTACATAGGCGTAGGGCCATGCTTTAATGAAGTACATAGTCGTAGGGCCATGCTTTAAGGAAGCTACACATGATTAGGGCCATGGGCCATGCTTTAAGGAATCTACATAGGCGTAGGGGGAATGCTTTCAGGGAAGCTACATAGGTGTAGGGCCATGCTTAAGAAAGCTACATAGGCGTGAGGCCATGTAGAAAGCTACATAGGCGTAGGGCCATGCTTTAAGAAAGCTACATAGTCGTAGGGCCATGCTTTGAGGAAGCTACATCGGCGTAGGGCCATGGGCCATGCTTTAAGGGAGCTACATAGGCGTAGAGGCATGCTTTAAGGGAGCTACATAGGCGTAGGGCCATGCTTTAAGCGCAAAGAGTGCATGGTGCTGACTCAGGGATGCTGAGATCATGGGGGGAAGTTTCCAGAAGCTGCACGAGAGGCTCGGCTGTGCACACAACAGAATGCTGCGTGGTCCAAAGGGTGATGCCCTCCCCCTTCGGAGTGCTTCGCCCCGCTCACATGCATCCTGCGTAGCATACACGCCCCGCACCATTGTCCACCATGCCTCCAGCCTTGTCGCAAGCATTGAGCTGCGCCCTCATAGCCCAAGTGTTCGTGACAGCTGCCGATGGTCGAAAAGTGCTGTTGCATCGAGTCGGTCTTGTTCTAGGCGCCCTGGGCCGGCATGAAGTCACACAGGGAGCAGAGCGCCGCGTCTTCCGTCGCCGGCGGCCACGTCTGTCCCACCTGCTCGCAGCATTCCACAAGGTGCTTCACGTTTGATGCAGTTTCTCTTAACCAAGAACCGTCACATTTGCCAACCAAAGCACACTGCAAGTGAATTACTTTAAAAGATTATCTTGAATTTTGCCAAGGGGGATGCTGTCCCGCGCTAGGTGAGTTGATGGTTTTATTGGAATTCCTTTTAGAGTCTTTCCGAGTCTTGCCGAGTCCGATCACAAAGAAACGGAGCTGTACTGGGTCGGGTGGGATGGGTACAAAAGAAACAGAGCTACGGCTCCGAATGCTGTGGATCCTCAATATTGTCAGTGTCATCTCTCGACTGTCATGCTGCTACAATCTGCCTGTACAGCGTCGTCAGGTGCCGTCTGCTCTGCTCTCTACAGGAAACCGCTGAAATTCTGCTACTTTCCAATTTGAACTTTTTCTTCTCGTGGACTTCTGCGGGGACTGCCGCTGTATCTTAACTGCCAAGCCCATGAATCCCGACTCTCCCGGCTTTTCCTGCCACCATTGCAGAATCAAATTCAATTCATCAGATCTTCCCCTCGGTCGATTCCAGTATCTTTGTTGTCCCTGTCGGATGCTCTCAGCGGCCTGGAGCCTCCCAGCAGTGAGGAGGTCACATCATCAAGGAAGGAGCATCACCTCCTACGCGAGGAACGTGAGTCCTCGGGATCAGGAGTAGCCTGGACTGTAAGAGACTGCCGCCTCTGCCAACAAGCTCGTCAACTCCTGCAACCTCTGGCCTGCTTCATCAAGCACCTCCAACCAAGGATCTACCCCGATTTTATCCCTTACCCTCGTCCGCCAGTGAGTCCGCTCCCCCGCAGCTGAGCTTGTTACACTTCGTGTAGTTTTGGGGAAGCTGCTCCAAGACCTTTGAAGCTCACCAGTCCACTATGTGCGCTCTCTACTGCCAATCCGCCCTCTCGAATCAGTTCCAGTCAAGTCTCCAGGCGTCAAGGTCCTGACTGTCCGAAAGCCTCTCCGCCTACTCGTTCTGCAGCGCGACGGAAGGCGCCCGCAGTTCGACGCGGTGCAGGTGCAGCAGTAGCTAGCGTCCCCTCGTGCGTTTCATACGCACAGATTTGCGCGGGGTGAAGTGCGAGAGCGGCCACCAGTGCCCGATTGTCGCCGTAGAGTGCACAAGTACCCCCCTCAAGCTCCTGAAGGGAAGGCTCGTACAATTCTGCACTCGGCCTCCGGCTCCCGGTCAGTGATACGGAGGTGCCTCATCTCGTGAGGCTAGACACCGCTGGCCGCCTCCTGCAGATGCCGCATCCCTTCCTAGGCGTGCCCGAGGTGTAGCTTCGCCCGCCGCGGTCGAACTCCTCCGCATTTGTCTGCTTCTCCTCCTGCTCATGACTGATGGTTCTCTTCAGTTGTCTCGCAGATCAGGTGCTCTGCTATGGGTTCTCTGCAATCGTCCGTCTTTCACGCAGAAATGCCCGTCCTTGAGGTCCATCTCCAGTCCGAGGTGCTCCACAATGTTCAGAGGGGGGTCAAGTAGTGCCGATAGGGGGCCAAGGGACCACAGCTGCACAGGCCACGATGGACCCAACGGCCATCGACGAGGCAATGGCCAGCTACTTCCAGTGGATGGCCCTGAGAGGGCCTACAGGGGGGGCAGTAGCAGAGTGATGAACAGGGTGCGCACTCTGTGACGTGGCATGGTGTGCAAAGCTCAAGGAATGATTTGAATGATTGCAAGGAACAGCGCCGATTGAGCCGATGCCCTGGATCATATGTATGAAGGGCAGTGGCGCATCAAATGTTTCTTGCAACCGACAGACGAAGCAAACGCAAACAAACACAGACAAAGCAAACAAATCGGGCAGACACCAGACTTTGCTCTGTTCTATGCGTTGCCAACAGCGCCCAACCCAGAAATTGTTGTTTTGTTACAATGGACATAAAGCAATAAAAAACATTCGTAACCTAGAATTCGCTCATGCTGCACCTGAGATGATGATTAATCACGTGAATGTTGATGTGACACGTGCTCTTCCGGCATTGTGATTGTGGTGCGGAATAGAATCTTTGTGATTCCATTGTGTGTCGATTTAAACACGGGAAATCAGTGGATATATCGAATCGAAAGTGCACTGCATCTTTGAAACATTCACGCTCAAAGATTCAAAAGAAGAGCATGGTGTACGACTCTCGGCAAATCCCCCACCATGTGCCCTTGCGGTTGGCTTTGCATGTAGCACATTTGAAACTATGGATCCAACTAAAGTTTCTTCGGATGGCATATTTGGGAGCGTGATATGCGTTTATTACACGCTTTACCTTTGCATTTCAAACTTGCTCAGGCATCCGTTGTGCTGTCCGACATCTACAGATATGCACGATTGGGAGAAGCCTTGTTGGCCTTGGGGCAGTGGGACAATGCGGTGGATGCGCTCAAGGACGGTCTCGAGTTGGACCCCCACAATGCTGCAATTCAAGACACTTTGCAGCGTGCTGTCACATCGTCGTCCCGGCACCAGTAGAGATAGATAACCAAGCCAGGTCGCCTTCGATGTGGTGAATCATGTTGGGTCTCAAGCAGCGGTTAGTATGGATCTAGCAAATAAATGCGGAGGGAGAATTGAGCATCGCTAGGTACTTACCGCTTAATTCTGCCACTTTTAACAATCTCCATCGCCTCATTCTTCTTGTTAATGCGCACCACATCCGTTACGGCAACCTCATAAAACCTTCTTTTGGTTGTTGTGAGTGTATCATTGTCCCTGTCCATTAACGGCACGTGCCTTTGTTCCATGTAAATAACCAATGAAGCCGGTGCCGTACCGCACGTAAATTCCAGGATCACTAAGCCCCGGTCAAATCGACCAAGATACTTAAAAATTATGGGCGATACCGCTCGGTTGCCTCCCATACTTAACCATCCTTAAAGTATTAGAATCTGCAGTGCCTGCTGATCAGTTTGGTGTAAAGCATGACTGTTTAGGCCTTGTATAGCACTCATACTGCTCAAACCCTGAAGAAACCCTTAGCTCTACATCTGTAGATTTGCTGAACTAATCGTAGCCGGTAGATCATAGATGACCATTGGCGAGTGCGTAATAGTTCGCGGCTCATCTTCTGAAAATGGGCCGGTACGCAGGCGTGTCACTGCGGTCGGTATGAACTGACAGTGACACGTAGAACTAAAGTTCGTAAACTTTCACTTAGTTCGCCCAATCAGTAATGATTGGGCGCTAGAGTTCGCGGCGTTTCATGCTGTGAACTGTTTTATCTTTTCTCAATGAAATTTTGCACTCGCTTTTGCAGACTGCCCTGTGGTGAATTCCAAAAGGTTATGGGCCCACTTACCTTGTAAGTGGCGTTCTAAATTGGTTTATCAAGCTAATCTCCGCTGCGCGTACGCAATTCACTACGGGATGAGGTAAAGGTCACGTGACTCCGCCCCCTGGTCCTGGCCTTGGCGCACCTGCGTCTGAGGAGAAGCCGGGCGAGCACTCTCCGCTGGATGCCGTTACGCTGAGTACTCAACAGCAGCAAATTTCGGCACTTACGGACTTGGTTATGAGCCTGGCTACGCAGCTACAATCTAATCGACGCTCCGCTGTCCCTGTAGACCTGCCTGGAACGTCTCTCTCTGGTGGGACGCGACCACTACCGACACTTTCTGCAATGTAGACAGGACTTTCCACTGAGTCGTACTTCTCTGGTAAAGGTGCTGAACACGAAGGAGTTTGGCACGAGTGGCTAGCGAAAATTCGTCCTTCTATGCGTCATCCTGCTCTGACGTGGTTGCTTTCGGAATCAACTCCTGTGAGTTCGATGAAAGAAGACCCGTTCTATCTCGAGCAGGCCAATCAACTGTTTTACGACTTCCTGCGTCGTGTTACTACCGGTACCGCAAACTGTATCATTCGCGGTTTTGATCCAACCTCTGACGGTTACGCAGCCGGGCACGCTTTTATCAAATTGCGACGTTGCGACGTCATTATGCAGGTGGACAAGCTTTGCTCGCAAGCCGGTCAGCTTGCCACTCTGGCTCCTCTCCTTCAATCGTTTTTAGACGGGAAGGAGACTCTTACTGCCACACGTGTTGTGAAGGCAGCGCGTTACTGGACGCCACTTCAATTCTCAACCTCCTACGTCAGAAGTCTATTTGGATACCTAAGTTAGATAGATTCCCGAGATAGATGGAAATGCTAAATAACATGTAAAATAGTTGTAAAACGGATACAATATTCAGGATACCACAACACAATGCAGTACAGCAAAATGGTATATTTATATCATAAATTCCAGCCGGTTGCGCGAGAACGCACAATCTCACGTTGAGTCTCTAACAATGCTTTCATAGTTTCATGCCTCAAAGTAGTGTCGGCAGCGCGTTCCTCACGATCCAACTGGCGGTCCTTTTGTTCCTCCTTGGCCTCCTGTTCCTCGAGAGCGATTCTTCGCTCATCAAGGCCTAGTCTGCGTTGATCCAAACGATGCTTCTCCTTCGAAGCCGTTTCCATAGCGTTCATGTAGCTACCCAAGCATGAGACGAGGTCTATATGCTCCACGGACTTCGGTCTTTGTTCCCGCTCTGTGGGGTGGCAAGAGCAGTGCTTGTCAAGTCGAGTGTCTCATCACACTCAATAAAAGTTCCTCTATGTCTTCTAGTCGTGGGCGGTTGCCTTGCATTGTCTGAGTGCGAACGAATGCCTCAGCTCACTTCTCCTTAAAAGCCTTTTTCGGTTTACCCTGTTCGCGCTTTTCACTCTTGGCCAATTTGAAAATCTCCCATTTTCCGCTCAATTGTGTAAGCGACTCGTGTAGGTCTTCAAAATTGCTCGAACCTCCCGATTCCTTATCATCAGCACTATCTTCTTTCCCCCATTTTTCAATCATCCTTAAAAACTTTGTGCGACAATGGTCACGGGTCAGCGTGTTATCCGTATCCTTGAAGACGGATAGCTCGGAGGTGGTCGAGGGTCGAGGCAACATCCTCCCAAGCCTTAGTTAGTTTTCTGTGACCTGCCTCCCATGACAAGAACACATATAATTATTTAAGGGAAAGGACTTTCTCGGAAGTGGTGTGTATGAATGCCTCCCCACGCCGAGCTTCGGGTGCCTATGTTTGATTAAACGCGTTACGCGTAAAAACGTTTAGGGCCCAAATGCGTAATTTACTCGTAAATTACGTCGAGCGTCATTCAGGCCCCGTTTTACCGGAATACCCTGAGGGTTAGCGGTGAGGGACCTGAGGGTTAGCGGGGTCTATAACACACACGCTACTTATCCATTGTTCCACTCGTCCATTATTTTTTGTGGCATGTGTTGTATATTGTAAAGGACGTCAATGCCGACATTTTGAAATGTAGAACGCATGCATGCGGTCAAGTTTTGGATTGATATGACCAAATTTAGGGTTCGGCACACGTCGCAAAAGCCATAGTGCAATAAGCATTACGCGTAAAAACGTTTAGGTCCCAAATGCGTAATTTACGGGTAAATTACGGTACTGGGGGAGCGTTTTATCAAACATAGTCGGGTGCAGCACGTTCGGTCGTAATCACCGGATCCGCGTTTGCGGGGGCAGGCACTTGCTCAAGCACTTCAGCTTGCGCAGGTGCGCTTTCTCCTACGCCAGAAATATGCTCGCTCGCATTTTTACAAAACTCTGTTGACGACACGCAACAGAACACGCGGGGGCATAAAAAAAGGGCGGCCTGATGCCAACGAAAACTTGCAGACGGGGAGAACGTACTGTAAGAACGAACCTTCGATCGATTGACCCGAAACCGGATTCCTCCGGTAAGGCTGTTTCATCGAGCGTGGTCAGAACAGTGTTCAGAACGAAAGTTTCCGATCGCCTCGTCAGTGTCATTAATGAGAAGTTCATGGTATAGTGGAAGCAGTAGTTCCGGCAGTTGGTGGGAGACTTACGATGAAAAGTTCAGGGGGCAGAGGCAGTGTACAGAAATTATACAACCATCACAAGATTTTCTCTTGAAAATATATAAATTAACTTTATAGTGGAGCGCTCCCTGAATTTTCGAAACACTTCGGACTTGACCGCGCTTCAAGTAAGCGGTGAAATAACCCCTTTGGGGCATTTTAAAGCAGCTCTAGCGCAGTATTTTATTTTATTTGGTAACAATATTTTGTTTCAGAATGTCCACGCCTTGTTGTGGGCCACTCTGATCGCATAGATGCAATCACAGACAGCACAGCTGAAATCACAGAAGAAGCTGTTGTTGTATAAAGGGAAAGTATATGGACAGCGTACTAATATTTTGATAGATCCTGGAGCCACATCGTCATTCATCGACAGACAATTTGCTTCTCAGCTGGGGATATCACCATCAGACACATCATCATTCTCAGTGGGGTTGGCTGGAGAAAGCCAATTACCCTGTACATCCTATCTTCCCAATGCTACATTTATGCTGGGTAAGTATAAGGATTCAGTGGATCTATATGTTATTGATATGACACCCTTCACAGTCATCCTGGGACAGGATTGGTTGGAGAGGAGAAATCCACATATTGACTTTCAGTCCAACAACATGACGATCACCAAGACACATTCATCAGGTTCCAGTGTTCGCACAGTTCTATCCAGAGTTGAAGAGACTCCAGAATCAGATGGCCTTCCTGAAATGGAATTGGTCAGTGCCACCACGATGAGAAAGCACCTACGACGTATACGATCCAGTGGGTCGGCTGAACAAGCCGTAGCTTATCTATTTTTTTCTCTCAGAGGTCGATGGTGAATTGGTCATGACAGCAACTGACTCAGACACTGCCATGGAAGACCCAGAGGTCACAGCAGAACGTGATCGTGTCAGAGAAGACTTTTCAGATATTTTCCAGGAGGATCTTCCAGCTGGCCATGGGCCAGAACGGTTTGAAGGTGGATATCGTCGCATCAACATTGAACCTGGGCATAAGCCACCATCGCAGCCAGTTCGAACTATTCCAGTGCCTATGACGGAGGAGCTCAAACGGCAAATCATCAAATATGTCGAGTTGGGTATCCTTCGTCCATCATCATCACCATATCAAGGTATGTCTTACGCAAGGTCGACTTTACACAAAACTTCCGAAAATACTTTTATTCGATAAACATGTCGCTCAAAGCAATCTACACATATTGCGTACTCCAGGTATGCAATTGACCCAGGCATTGAAAAGTTATGGTCGATACCGCTCAGTTATCTCCCATACTTAACCATACATAAGCGGAAACTTAAATCGCTTATATCTCACGATCTAGAAAATCAGAACTTTTGTGTAAAGTCGACCTCGCGTAAGACATACCTTGATATGGGTGCCCAATCATTTTCGCTCCTAAGCCAGGGGGGAAGTGGAGGATGTGATGTGATTATCGAGCCCTTAATAACATCACCATAAAGGACACGTATCCATTGCCACCTCATGATACCCTTCTTGAACAGCTTAAGGGGGCACGCTGGTTCAGCAGATTCGATTTCAACCAGTTTTTCCATCAGATAACCATTCATCCAGACGACATCCATAAGACAGCAATACGAACTAGATATGGTTCATACGAGTGGACAGTGATGCCCTTTGGGTTAACTAACGCTCCTGCGACCGCTCTGCGTGTTGGAAACCGAGCATTCTTTGACTTCATCGATCAGTTCTTAGTCATTTTCATGGATGACACTATAGTGTACAATCCAGATTTTGACACACACGTGAAGCAAGTTCGCCAGTTCTTACAGCGCTGCAGAGAGCATCAGTTCTACATCAGGCCTTCTAAGGTTGAGTTGTTCGTCAGATGCATCGACTTTATCGGACACCACATCTCAGAGGCAGGCCTTTCAATCATTGAAGACAGAATCCGTGCAGTCATGGCTATTCAGCCTCCAGTGTCCCATGGTCCAACCGTTGGTAAACAGCCTCTACGCCGCATGGCTAAAGATGGCAAGTCTTCACTTCGGTCATTCTTGGGCATGGTCGGCCAGTTTAGGAGATTTATACCGAAATTCTCCAAGATTGCCGAGCCGCTCAATCGTCTCCTAAAGGATAATGCAGAATTTGTCTGGGAATCTGAGCAGCGGCGGGCATTTGACAATCTCAAAAGTGCCATCTGCAATGCTCCAGTACTACAGCTTCCAGATCAGAAACTGCCGTCTATTATAGAGGTCGATGGATCAGGCACACACGTTGGCCAAGTGGTCTTACAGGATCAAGGCAAAGGTATGAGGCCGTGTGGCTATCACGGCGTAACACTTTCTGATACACAGAGACGCTGGCCTATTCCTGAGATTGAGCTATTTGCCATTGTGGAGGGCTTCCGGTTCTTTCGCCACATCTTGCTGGGAGCTCCAGAGACTATCGTTCGCTCAGATCATCAGCCACTGGTTTATTTCCAGTCCAAATCCACACTAAGCCCCAAACAGGCGAGGTGGTTGGATGAGCTCTCCGAGTACAACTTTCGGATTGAGCACATTGCAGGCGAGAAGAATAAGGTTGCAGATGCCCTTACACGTATTTCTGCCCTCTTCGAACTCACTGATAGTCTGCAACATCACATTGCCTCATTGGCAACCCCATCGGTTGATATAACATCTACAGACCCTACATTTATTGCTCTTATATCTGCATCATCGGGTCATCAGCTTCACGACATTATTATATCTCAGTATGATCGTGACCCATTTGCACAATCTATATTATCCAAGCTGGCATCAGCGACATCATCACAGACAGTCAGCAATTTCGAACTCATTCAGGGATTGATGTATCGCAAGACCATTTTTGGCAGACAGCTTTACATTCCACCTACTGCCAAAGTTCCTACAGATGACGGTGAGATCACACAGCTTCGCCATATTCTACTTCATGAGTGTCACTCAGCAACTGTTTCTGGTCATGTAGGCAAAAATTCGCATGCTCCATTTATTGCGTAGCCGATATTACTGGCCAGGAATGACGAAGGCAGCAATCCAGTACATTCGGGAGTGCCCCGTGTGCCAACGCCAGAAAACGAGGAGACACAAACCTTATGGTCAGTCACATATTCGCTATTGTGTGCCTAAGACAAAATGGCTTGATGTATCACTTGACTGGATTACTGATCTGCCTATCACCACTAACGGGCACGACAGTATATTTGTGGTAATGTGCCAAATTCACTCATCGCTGTTATCTCATTCCTTTCAACATGACCTGGACTGCTCAGCACACTGCTTCAATATATATGCAGCATATATTCAAGCTCCATGGTCTTCCGAGGAACATCATTTCAGATCGAGATCCCAGATTTACTTCTTCATTCTGGCAAACACTGTGGAAATCTACTGGTACGAGATTGTCTATGACGTCTTCACACCATCAACAGTCGAATGCAAGCAATGAGCGAAGCCATGCCTTCATTGAGGACATCCTCAGGTATTTTTCATTTTGTTTGATGCATGATTCACCAACCTCTGGCTTATAACTGATTAGAAAGTATTTTTTTCCCTCAGGTGTTGTTGCAATGATACTTCAGCCAATTCGTGGGAGGACAAGTTGCCCCTAGTGGAGTTTGCAATTAACAACACAGTTTCTGCTACGACTGGTTACGTTCGCCTTTTTATCTCGACTCGATGGCGCAGCCACTTTCGCCTCATGATCTGGCGATCACTATTCCGCCAGAAGCTCCTGTTCCAATACAGAATGCTATTCGAGATCACTTTGACCAGTACTCAGCTGTGCATGCCAATGCGGTAGACAACATTTCCCGAGCAGCAGAAATCAACCGAGCTAGATTCAATAAGACTCACATGCCCCGACAATTTGCAATAGGGCAGAAAGTTCTTCTACGGACTGAGTTTATTCAATGGACTGGTTTGACAGAGGCAGGCAGACACTTTAAGCAGCCATATATTGGGCCGTTTATCATATCCAAAGTTGTCAGCCATGGACGTGCTTATGAGCTAGATTTCGGGGATCTCGACATTCGTATCCATCCGGTTCAGCCTGTATTCAGAATAGAGTTATATAATGACTCGATCCAAGCACCTTTGCCTCTGCCACAGATGATCACCGAAGAAGGGCAACCATTATTTGAGATATCACACATTCTCTCAGATAAGATCACTAGAGGTAGTGTCAAGTACTATTTAGTGCGATACGCAGGCTACGGCGTGGGTATATATATGACACCTGGGTCAGAGCCACAGAGCTGACCAATGCAGCAGACATAATAGCTGCCTATGAAGGCTAACAATATATTAAAGCCTATTGCCCTTACTTCTTGTAACATATACTAATACATGTCGATCATCTATATACCCCGCTCTTAATGTTCTATCATTATGTTGTATCAGGAGCAGGAAATTGATCCTTCCTTGCTGAGGTGTAGTGAGCCTTGTACCAAATCATACCCTTGCACAGATACGCATACATGCGGGTACCATATCTGTGGATAATAAAAAAAACTGCTATACTGCCTTTGCCAGACCGTGGTTTGTCATTCGGATCTTATGGCCAGTCATTCTGCGCTGCCGGAATGCTGAGGTAGATGGAGTTGTGATCCTGAGTTGTGTTTTGACACACATGACTAAACGAATTCACATTAGTACGTTGTCGAATCCATCTATTATGAAATGTTCGTCAGAGCGCGCGTACCGGACCGAAAAAAGGAGTTTGGCAGACGGGTGAGGATTTAAAGTGGACTCATAAAGACCCTCCGATATCTCGTAAGCAGGGCCTTCTCCGCCTGCATTAATGGCTACTGCCCCACGGTACTTGAGATAGTACCGAAACGCGTTTCGGTACTATCTCAAGTACCGAATCTTTGGATGTTTTTTAGACGCCCTACGGGGCTAGGTGGATGTTGTCCATCATATGGTATGATCTTTGTAACCCAAATAAGATATTTTCATGCGCTATTGGTCGATATACCACGTGGAATGTTCCTATTAGACGCAAACAACCCATAGGGTAGTCATTTTTTATGCACATCGGTGTGATGCTTACATTCAAAACAATCATACATCTTTGGAATTTTTTAAAGGAGCATATGACAACCGTTTGCCCCGAGTAAGCACTCAAATTGAAGATATATATCATGGCCAACAATGGATATGACAGTGAACCGGTTAGCATAATGCCATCGGTCATATATACACCGCAACAATCCATCCGCTATATGTGTGTAACGACCTACCTAGCGGCTATCTAGCTCATCGGCAGGCACACACATAGTACACTATCGATCATCCTTACGGATGCCCTCCAATCATACATATCGCATGCTTTTCGTTACACATCACATCCTGGACTGTAAAACACATCCAACGACCACAAACAATGCCCGAAGTACACATTTTAAAATTGGAGAGGCTTTAGGGCATGGCGCACATAACCGATTAGTACGTGTACACAACTAGTATGCGAGCGATCGTCCCTATGGGTGACCTAGCGTCGTATATCGCTCTGGCGTGTTTCAAAATGATATTATAGACTACGACAAACATCAAACGCATGGAAAGCGATGTTCTAGGTGCATGTTTGAGGTTCGGAGGGTGCCAGAGCCTAGCAGGCAGAGCAGCATCAATACTACGCGTACATAACTAGTATGCGAGCGATCGTCCCTACGGGTGACCTGCTATCATATATCGATTTGATGTGTTTCAAAATGATATTATAGACTACGCCAAACATCAAACGCATGGGAAGCGATGTCCTAGGTGCATGTTTGAGGTTCGGAGGATGCCAGAGCCTAGCAGACAAAGCATTAGTACGCGTACATAACTAGTATGCGAGCGATCGTCCGTATGGGTGACCTAGCGTCGTATATCGCTCTGGTGGGCTTCGTAATGATATTATAGACTACGACAAACATCAAAAGCATGGGAAGCGATGTCCTAGGTGCATGTTTGAGGTTTGGGGGGCGCCCGGGCCTAGCATACAGAGCATTAGTACGCTTACACAACTAGTATGCGAGCGATCGTCCGTATGGGTGACCAAGCGGCGTATATCGATCTGATGTGTTTCGTAATGATATTATAGACTACGACAAACATCAAAAGCATGGAAAGCGATGTCCTAGGTGCATGTTTGAGGTTCGGAGGGTGCCAGAGCCTAGCAGGCAGGGCATTAGTACGCGTACACAACTAGTATGCGAGCGATCGTCCGTATGGGTGACCTAGCGTCGTATATCGCTTTTATGCGTTTCGTAATGATATTATAGACTACGACAAACGTTGCACGCGTGAGGAACGATGTCCTAGGCGCATGTTTGAGGTTCGGAGGGTGCCAGGGATTGGTTGACTGTGTACAGGGGTACGCACGCATAGCGAGCATTCGCATTATGTGGACATGTTCTGCATGCCGAGTGCTACATATGAACTAAATGGAGTCCTATGATGGATTTTTACCGTTATTTGTGAGCGCCAATCTGATTTTCATTTTTTTCAAATTTATTTGTCGGGGGTACCCTCAGTGCACCTGATCGTGTTGGGAAAACGCAATGCCGTGCCAAAAAAAGCATACGAGAGTCATGTAGATGCCCTGGGATCTTTCAAATGTCATGTGTGATATATAATCATGATATATTACTTTATTATAGCTCACACAGCTCTCAAAATTGAGGGAGTTATGAGCGTCTGAGTTTGGGTTCGAATTTGCACTTGGAGAGTGTATTTTTGTCTAAAAAGGAAGCCACGGTGGGGATATGAGAATCGTACGGCGAGGTCAAGAGGATACGAATATGGGCTCCCCACATATAGAATATTCAAGCATACATACATATCGATTTTTGGAGACCTTGAAGTGCACTATATATTGTGATTTCCGATCATTGTGCACGATGGCATACGGCCGATTACCAAAAAACCAAGCGTGAAATTTGGGGGAAATTCGAATTTCCCCATGGGTGGAGCTAACACGCGTCGGTGCGGAGGCCATGCTGACCCTCTAGTGGCATAATGCGCAACAAACATTTAGATTAGGTCCCAATGAAGAAACATGTCGATGTATAGGACTTGGGATGACCGCTTACTAAGCCTAATGGGCCTCCACGTGTTCGGTACTTGAGATAGTACCGAGCAAAACAATTAATTTTCAGGCATTACACCCCTCGAAAGCATGGCATGTTTACACATGCAAAGTGGCGGTTGTCGTTGAAACCATCACAAAAATTACATCAAATGGGTCCCAACTGATTTTTCTACGATGCCATTTAGACCAATTAACCTGATAACATGGCCTACACAATGATAAGCTTCGGTACTTGAGATAGTACCGAACCACGGGGCAGTAGCCATTAAAACAAACCTTGGAAAAGAAGGTTCTCCATTCGACCTATGAACCTCCATAGCAGCTTCAGGAGGGGAGGAAGGGGTGGATGCACTATATAAGGCCGTGGAAACAAGTACCCAATGAGTTGAATCGTCGATCGGCAAGCGCAATATCTCTCCGTAACGTAAACCTCGGAAGATACCCTGAGCGTCACTCTGAAATACGAAACGCAAAGCAATCAAGGGGGGCTACATCCTAAGAACTGTAGGGCTATATGCCTAAGGTGAGGGTTTAAAGTGGACTCAGTTCCCCCCGATATCCTAAAACACCTTGAGGGACGCCTCATCGGTGCGTAAGAAGACTGGCCAATTCAACAACAAAGACATCAAAGACATATTCAAAGGTATGCACCCTATATTGTGAGGCCACAACACTTCTAAGAGGGGAGATCTGTCAGGGATATGACCGATGGCATATGTGCCATACATGTCATACATGTCATACCTGTCATACCTGTCATACCATGTCATGTCATGTCATATGCCATAATGACATACAGTCGTCGAGTATTGTCAGTACGGTCGACTATGACATGTACAGTCATAATGCCTGTCATCCACCTAAGGTGAGTGACATCTGTCATCGAGAGGCCAAGTATATGGCATCGAGATGGCGAAGCAAGACAAGTTCTTGAAGTACCGAAGGGTCCTGATAAGACGCGTCTTCGCTTCTAGCATGAAATGAACAGCATGCGAGCATCAAAGGCTATATCGACCAGCCGATGCGGGAAGTTCACCCAGTGCTCTCGGGTTCACAACCCGATGGTGGTAACGCATGAGATGTGTGAGAGCACTGGAAGTATATGAGGAGCATTGGGCTCAAGCAAGCACTTCTGGTCACCAGACTGCTGCACTCATAACCCACCATAATAGTACTTTTGGCTGTTACTGTTCAATAGCAGCCGCGTCAACATAGCGTTCGCATAGCGAGCCCTGACAAAATTGGTCTTAAGTGTGGAAAACATTGAAAAACTGATGTTTTTCTGTTTTTTTGGTATTTTCCCACCATATTTCGCCATATTATCGATATATTGATGCGTTTGACCCCAACATAGTTATACATTTCAACACAACACTATAGGCGATTGTTTTATGATAGTGGGGTGACCTAGTACTCGAGTAAGCGATTGTGCGGACTCACTTTCCGAACTTTCGATTCCTGAAAAGCGTGTTTTTTTGCTTGTATATCAACGATATATCGGCGCATATATCATATATGCATGCATGCGATAGCTCAAAATGACGTTTTATGAGTTGTTGAACATATGTGCAATCGCGCACACTTGCCGAGATATCATAGACCATAAACGTGTCGCATTTGCAAAACGACTGTCTTTTGCGAGTAATTCCAGCAACGGGTTAGGTGATTTACCCCGGGGACCCCAAATCGGCCCCGGCTACTGAACGGTCAGGAGCAATCCACTACCCGAGGATCGCAAACGGCAAGCAAACGTCCAAAGATTCAACCTGAACTAGTACCTGGAAATCGCTAGGACAATCATTCCTAAACCCTATGATCGAGACAATCTACAAATCCTAACAAGTAGTCTCCGCGCACTCCACGGCCGTCACCCGCTCCGCTCCCCGCATCCTTCCTGCACCCCCCCTGATCGAGCACACCAAAACCAGCGTCAACTGACTTCGATACCAGTCGAGTGTCAATGGGTGCGTACCGAGCCAGCGAGGGGACCGAATGCACAGGAGAAAAGGAGGAGGCTGACACAGCCAATAAATGGTTCACACTATTTTGCTAACAGTCTACAATGAATGAATATTGGGATCAGTTCCAATATTTAGTGGCATCTTCCTATAAATAGTGGAAAACCTGGCAGATATATAGTTCGGCGGTAATATATATCTAACTGGTGAGATAAACCCTGAGTTAAGGGTTACGGAATCAGAACGGTAAAAGGTGTGATAGATAAAAGAGAGGCATACATAAATACCTAACGGGTGTTTCCCGTCTACTGGCGACGGTCACCCAGCCTACCATAGGAAGTGACATGTGACAGTTTTGAGTGTCACAGTGTCAAATCCAGCACACCACCGAGGGTGGTGACCGGAGCTAGTAGTGAAACGAAGCAACAAACTCCCTACTTAACTTCAGGAGGAAACTGTAGCACAACTGGGGGCCTGTACTCTTGGTCAGGGCGGTCCCAGTTCACAGCAAAGATTGTCAGATACTGTTGTCATGTGCCAAAACCCTAAACACAGCTCAAATTCAGAGAGCTCTTCTGCACATCTAGGAAGCTACTCTATAGCTAATCTCTAGGCAGGTACGGTGTGATCAATCTCAGCCACTAGAGGTCTTCGGAGCTGGCGGTCCGGCCCGGAGCAGCGTGAGGGTGAAGTAGTTGCCGGCCTCCGGGGCCGGTGGTAAATCATTCGTAGAAGAAATTGTTGAATCCTCGATCACAGCCGCATGGTCACCAGAGCTCGGCTCCTCGTCATCGGACGAGTACGGCGGTGGCGGGTGAGGCGGTGACGGCGGAACATAATCAGGGTCGGGGTCATACAGCCATGGTGGCCGCGGGACATTGCGGAGAGTGTGGAACCCCTGCCGCAGCTCCCGATACCGCGTCTGTCGATGTGGCGGGATAGCAGCCGTGCTCGCACCACCCACCGCGTCGCCAAGATCGTTACGAGCCATTGCAGTTGGCGAAGTCTCCGTAGCCGGGACTGCCGAGACAGTCCACGTAGCACCACCGACCGGTGGAGCCGTGCATGTGCGCGCACCGGCACCACCGACATCGGCAACGGTGTGCGGCGCGGCGGTGGCACAAATCACAAACAGCGCACACACCAAGGACGAAGTGAGAAGAGACCTCCCGAAGCTTGGAATGGCGTTCCCACAGCCGTACCGTGGCCGCGGCGGTGTCACCGAGGCATCCTCGTCGTCATCGTCGCTCGTGGCGTAGGTCGCGGGTTTGTAGTCCATCACGCGCTCCGGCGCCTCAACCGCGGAGAGCAAATTCATGCTCGCGGCCGGCTCGTCGGGCGCCCCCAATGCAATCCCCGTGCTCTCAATGAAATCGGCAAATGTGCGGGTGACGGGAGGGCAGAAGGGGTTCGGCGGACCGGTCCATTCCTCCTCGGACTCAACCGACGCGGGCGGGGAGTGCGCGGTCGGCTCCGACACCACCGGCAAGTCGGCAGTGAAGGTGTTGATGTTGAATGTGGAAGCCCCAGCCGCGTGCGCCATCTCAGAGAACTCGGCGACGGCGGACACGAGGACCTCACCGTCCTCCTCGCAGAACGAGCACGCGGAGAGATCGGTGAAGACCTCCGGCTTCCCGCCCGCAAGCATGCAGAGGGCGTCGAACTCCACGGGGTCGCCGTTGTCGATGGCGTGTTGGAACTTCGCGGCCGACACGGAGTTCTCGGCCTCCTCGGCGAAGGCGAAGGCCGAGAGTCCGGTCCTGCCACCGTTCGGGCAGTCCCGGTGCCAATGCCTCGCCTTCCCCTTAGCACACACCTGATTCTGGCAGTACGGGATGGTCGCACCGCTGTCGCGGTGGAAGGCCACCTTCCTTGAGGCGGATTGAGACCAATTCCCCCCGTTGGGGAGGGGTGAGGCCGCGAAGCGGGTCTTGACGCGGCGGTCCGGCTTGTCCGCGCGTGGGGTAAATCCCCGTGGTGACGGCTCGGACCCGGCGGTGTCGAGGAATGCGGCCAATTGACGCTTCAAGTCGAGGACCATCGTCCTCAAGTCCGCGAGCTCGCCGGGTCCACCGGAGTCATCGGCGGCCCCCTCCATGAAATGCGTGCCGTGAGAGTAGCGGTGTGCGGACGCCGTGGCGGTGCCCGCCCGCACGTGCTCGGAGTAGCATTCACGCACCCATTGTTGAATCGTGAGGAGGTCGTGAGCGGCTCGTTGATCGTGGAGAAGCAACCGTGACACCACCGGCTGGTAGAAGACGGTGTCGAGGGACTTGATGAACAGCGCCTTCACGTCCTCATCACGGAGTGTTGCCCGCGTCCTCGCGGCCTTCAGAGCGGCGTTGAAGTCGCCGATTTTGTCATGCGGGTCCTCGCCCGCGGAGATGCGGATGCTCAACATGTCCGCTTGACCCTGAAAGGGGTCACCTGCCGGGATCATGCGGCGGGCAAACTCAAGCAGCACCCGCTTACCGTCGCTCGGAAAGGTGGAGTGTGAGGAGTCCATCCAGTCAGCTGCGGGTGACGTGGGATCAACCATGAGCTCAAGCGCGGAGAACAACAAAGCGTTGGCCTCCACGCGGACGGGAAGGGTAGCATTGTCCAGCAGGAAAAGGGGTGCAAAACCAATGTCCTCCGTGACAAATGCCGTCTGCAGCGCAGAGACCATTCTGGCGAAGAGCGCGGACGCGTGGTACTCAGTCCCCGAAAATCGCCCGTTCTTGTCCTCGAATAACTTTTGACGAACGGACTTGGAGACCTTCATGTCGAATTGCCCCCGTTGAAGTGTACGTACCGAGGCTAGGAACGCAGCACCTGCTGAATTGGCAGCCGGCTGAGCTGCCGGCGGTGTGGCTGGAGTGTTGGCGTGTCTCGCAGCTGCTGAATCAAAAATCGTGGCTAGTGCGCGCCGGCGATTCGCCATGCTAGCGGTGGCTCGAGTAGAAGCAACCATAGTGAGAAGGACTGAAGGGGCGGAGTGAGGCAATGGAACGTGAGATGTGCGGCAGTTTCGGGCGGCCAAGAAACGCGTGGGTCGCCGATACGGCAGCCGTGAAAGATCAAATAATTCCGGGAAGTCGTGTGGTAGCGGCGGCCTATACGCAACGGTGTGGGATCCAACCAGAAAACGTAAACCAGTCCAACGTTAAGTCCCGTAAGAAAACCGTTCTCCAACCGGTGCGGCGTGCCGTAAATCAACCCATAAAATTTAGGCCATATCCGTGACTGCCGGCACCCTCACGCGCGGAGCGCCTCACTCCATCCCAGGCGTCCAAGCTTAGCCACTCATGGTGGCAATCTCGCAGTGGCTAAATAAAGCGCAAGTGGGGCCAAACCTGGCAGATATATAGTTCGGCGGTAATATATATCTAACTGGTGAGATAAACCCTGAGTTAAGGGTTACGGAATCAGAACGGTAAAAGGTGTGATAGATAAAAGAGAGGCATACATAAATACCTAACGGGTGTTTCCCGTCTACTGGTGACGGTCACCCAGCCTACCATAGGAAGTGACATGTGACAGTTTTGAGTGTCACAGTGTCAAATCCAGCAAAACCTGGAAATATGACAATCCACTGTGACCAATCCAGTCTTGAACACGTGGCAAGTCAAATATATTAAAATATCCATCTCAGAAAATTAAATATAAATTATACATTAAAAAACACTACGTTCAAAATAAGCATCCGATGTGGCGATCGTAGATTGGTCTAGGTCTGAAATGTCATTAGCGTTTCTTCCACTTCTCATATAACTCTATGACGTGCCACATTTCCAGAATTTTCCTCTACCTCCCCACCCCTAGCCGCGACTCACGCGTGCAGTCAAGGCAGTGGGCGACTAACCCATATGCACCCCCCCAGTGCCCCCCCCTGCACGCACCCACCTCCGCATGGAGTAGGGGTATATCGTACCTCAAGCCATCACCATTTCACACCCACTTGCTCCCACCAAGCCACCTCTGTAAGGGTGTAAGGCCCTGCTGCCCCCTGTCATCCCCACTCGCCCGTACCCCGCTATTTACCACCGCGATCTGTGATAATATTTTTAGCATTCCTCCAAGCCCCCAGCCACCGTCGACATGTAAAATCCCTTATTCCATGTTCGGTCGACGTGTGGGATGCACACCTGACACCACCGCATCCCACAACTCACAGCGCCGCCCAGTGCACGCACAACAGAGGGGAATGGGTCACCCCCCCAGCTGGGGGGTTGCACGTCATAGAGATAAAGTGATCGGAATTTTCTGTTCTGAACACTTTTCAGAACACTCGAGAGGTGACGTCACGTTGACGTGTCCGTCACGATTCCGACCGGTGGATGATGACCCAGTTGGATTTGGTGTTCAGAACACTGTTCAAAACTTGCTGGAAACTCTCTGTTTTCTGCTTTTCTCTGAGAATCCGCCATAAGGGACTTTCACGCAAATTTCGGCAGCCAATTCTTTCGCGATTCCGACGTGGACATAAAATATCCATCTTGTTGCACACCTCCGATGATGTTACTGGTGAAGTCTGCGAGTGCCGATTTTGGTTGGGTCTGAATCGAATATTCATGTTGTACAGTCAGCCGAACGAATTGAGTCGCTGCCGAATTGAGTTTTCATTTCGTTCGAATTATGGCCTTGCGCGAGCGAATTGAAGCCAGTTCTCACGAGCGAATTGAGCAAATCGGCAGCTGATCCGACGTGGACCGACGTGTCCCAAGAAATGCAGCATCTTCTGACGTCCGACTAGCGAAAGAATTGGCTGCCGAAATTTGCGTGAAACTAACTAATGTGCCTTGAGCCCTTGACTAAATATTCCACCTTTATTTCAATTGCATACTGTACTGTCTATATCCTTTTCATCCTCAATTGCGGTATCGGAAAAAATGACGTGGCGCTCATACATGACACAATGTCATAAATATCTTTAGATGACTGACATGCGATGGCATGGCATATAGATATCAAGATATCATGCAAGTCCTCCCCCGTAGTCCGTCATACAATTCGATCTTCACATTTAGACGTTTTACGATTTTGGATTTATAGGATTTTAGGTCTGTCTGGCATTGGCATGGCACCCGCACCTTCTGGCTATTGCGCTATTCAGATGAAGGCGAATCTGATTTTTCTTTCACACGATAATAGATGACGTGCACGAGTGCAATGGGGAGCTAATTTAAATATCGAGAAAATACACTCTCGACTCTGTAATTTTAAAAGAAATTATATCAAGATGGTATGGCGATGGAGTTCGCGAGTTCCCAGTCTTTCGATTTGAATGTTATTCTCAGGAAAACCAATCAAATAGCCAGCTCACACATGCTGTTTTCGTCATTGAAGTAAGTGAGCACTTTTACTTTTAGAAACTTTAGAAAAAAAAGAAAAAAAACTGTAAATTTTACGAGTCGTGTGCTCGTGTCACATCGCACCCGACTGAAACGTCATCGTCACTGTACTTTTGCTCTGTCGATGTTGCATTGGATTCAAATCATTGGTTAACAGTAGTAATAAATAAATAAATAGTATTTCCTGTAAGAACGCATGACACATGTTTTAAAATAGGTGTGTTTTCTGTAACCACGGATTGTTCTAACTCTGACGTGGGATCAATAAATATCTCTTTTGAAATTTGCGAATTTCCCATCGTCGCCACCCCATCGGCCCTACGTGTTCCAATCTTCCAAATCGGATTCCAGATCGGACTGGGAAAGCGAGGTTGGAGTCTCCGTCTCGGGTGACGTCGATCGATATTTGGAATCGGATTTTCCGGATTTAGCGCTTGTGGAAATGGAGCTCGCGTTACAAGTGTTAATAAACTGACGTGAGACATGTACTGTCAACGTCGTGTACGTCTATGGTTAGTGCCTGAATGGTGACGCGAGACCGATACCAATAGGTACGCAAACCAAACGTCACTCAGATTATTTAGATGTTTTGTTTATTTCACCTGCCAAGGATGTCCTAAAGGTATGAAGTTGCTCAGCATCTCTTATTGATCGCCATAGTAGTCCGCGTATCGTGAGGACTTGCTTACTGTATTTTCTTCTCGATTCGAAACACGTGCATCACGAAGCCACCCGCAAGCTCACAAAAAAAGGATACGTCTCTACTTCTGAAGTCGTGTCATCCTAGTCTATTCAGTAGCAGAGCAGCTTCAAAGAAGATTTCTCAACCCAATATTTCTGCAGCCTATCACTGCACGTCGTTTGATTCCTGCAAGGTATTCCCACAATAACTTGCATCAGGCTGCACTTCGTTGCTCTGCACGGTTTCCCCAGTGAAACGGCTTTGGCAGACTTTAGCCCAGTATGATCGTCAAGGTTTACAAATAGATCTATGCCTTTGCTACTCAACATGCTTTCGTCAGAATTAGGTTTTCCTCGGGTTTTCCAACCACGGATGCACGTCCCAACTGTTGTCTGATACACAGTTCATTGTGGCGCAGTCCCGACACAACAAGCCTGAACAGCTCAGCGTTTCGAAACGGCTAAAGAAGTGACGTGAAGGTAAGCACTTTTCCGCTCAGCTGTGCCACTCTCTTTAGTAGAACAGTTAATTGCTACAGGTCTGAAGAAAATAGGATTTCGCAGGAATTTGGGTGGGTGCTTGTATTCCTAAGGGAATGACTGATTACTATCGAGCTGACGGCGTTCCTATCCAGCATGACCCATGCTCTTCAGGTGGGAACCCTTTCTCATTATTCTCATCATCCCTTTAACCTGCTCCTTTTCTACCTGCTCACGTTCTCATCAGCACTAGAAGCTGGATCTTTTTCGGCTGCAAGCTTCGTCTTTAGGCCATGGAGTGCGCGTGTCCCACAGGATCGGCAGATAAGTACGGCACGGTCGGCCACACTGACGAAGCTGGTTTCGACGCCTATGAAGATACTGTTGGCCCGGGCATTTATGGAGGCAAAGTTAAACGAGATGCCGAGTCAGGTAAGTATGAACGCTTATTCTGTAGACCTTGAACATTTATCGTGTTTGGGGTGACTAGGCTTGAGTACCGTCGAGTTCGTTCCGACAACAGGGGAAGTCGTGTATGGCGCACAATATCAGGAACATAATCCTCATCGAGCACCAATATATGCGGGCGGCGGGTACACCGAAGTAAGTGCCGCCTTACGTCGGGGTCCAAACGAGCTCGTTCTGATATTTGAAAGGGAACCTTCACTTGTCAACGAAATTAGCACGGGTGCGCCCTCTCGCCCCGGTCAGCATGCAGGCCGATTCTTGTGGTGTTATTGTGTTAGTGTTCCGGAGCAAGAAGTGTTCCGGAGCAAGAGATACTCCGCAATGGATATCGAGGTTGGGACGGTTTCCGCACCATTTACAAGACCTTTCTCACCGTCCTGAAAGCCGGGCGTCAAAAAAAGGACGTGGTCGAATTATCTACGTACCCTGCTCGTCATTTATGTTATTAAAATCGCTGCTACAGTGGTGTAATCGGAGTTCATATTTTCCTTAATTTTCACGCAGGTGGGGCAACCCCTTTGCACATGTGCGGGATGGGAGCTGTAAATCAACTATCCACCGAATACATAGTTCAAATGGGGGGGCACGTTGATGCTGTCGATACATATGGCCACACAGCTCTTCATCGCATGGCCTCTAACAATCTACCTGTGGGTGCAGAAGCCCTTATCAAAGCAGGTGAGCAAGTTCAGATTTGTGTTTGTGTCACTTGTTTGCTGTGAAATAGCTGTGTAACCATTCCTAGTCGTAAATATTCCTAATATTTTTCGCTGCTGGGTTCACTGGATCGCTGTTGGGGTGAACTAGTTTTATCTTTTGGAATATTCGGCTGGTTTTTCTTCAGGTGTATGTACCGACCTTGTGGGCTTTTTCTTGTAGGCGCGAACGTAAGTGTACGAACTGCTTTCGGCGAGACTCCTCTTCAGACAGCGATGCAGTCGAGGGCGGTGGACGTAGTGCGGGTACTAAAGAAATATGGTGCTACATCGTAGCTAAACAGTAACCTCGGCGGAGTGGGTGGGACTGCTAGAGGATCAAACTGAAGGAAATGGTGTACAGGCAAGCAGAAAAATAGCAGGTTGTAAATGAGAATATCCTGCAAAAAGCAGGTTGACACAAGTACAGATAGTTCACTTCAGGTCTTGTGTGAGTGTAAATAATATGACATCTGGAGTGACCTTCTGAGTGCAGTCCACTGGAGGTTGGTGTCCTTATGCCGTGGATAATGTAAATAAAGCTGAGCCAGAAAATTGAGGCGATGTTTCGGGTGAATCCAGCACTTTAACAGACTGGAGAAGAGGAAGTTGAATTGATGTGCTTTAACACATGTTACATGAAGGAGAAATCCATTCTTCGGAGATTAGACTACAATGCTAATAATAATTTCTTATCTTTTCTATGGGAAAGCTTTGGCCTAATTTGTGCCGTGTATACATGCTAATTTGTTTAGCCGGTATTTAGGTTGATGCAGGACGAGTTCCACAACTCCAATGTCTTGATCAATTGGTATTAATCAGATTTTTTTAATTGATGCACATAACGTCTGGAACATGAATTGTATTGCAGTTTTCGCTGTGGAATGTCCCGAGCTACTGACAATCTACAAGCAGTACAGGCAGGGCATTATTGACATCTACATTAGTACAGGCAGGGGACCACGTTCAAGCATCACAGGTATGCTATCATCGCTATTATTTGGCCCAGTACTTATGAAAGTTATCACGGCTGTTGCAATAGAGGGTGTTATTTACATCCAACAATTCCTAGAGGTTACTGTGATCTATTATTTAGAATACATTATCACGATCTCCTCTTGAATTCACCGATCACTATTTGATATTGCCCATGCTTTCACGGCGTAATTATAACGCTAAACAACCACTATTTTTAACAATGTTCACTTCTGTTGTGTCATGATTGGCGCCTGATATCTGCACACGCCAAAGCGAAACCTTGTCAGTGACGGTCAAAAGCCGTTATGTACTTTCTTTTAGAAAAGGAGGAAACGATCTGTCTCACAAGACCACGCACCTTGAAATGAAGAGTTCCGCGTATCCCACGGGACACTCCGATTATGCAGTTGCTTGAGCTGTGGGATATTATGTGCGGATTGTATTCTCCGTGCACACATTCTTCGAAAAATGACATTTAATATAGTATCGCCTTCAAACTAGGCAGTGATGATGAATTTGACGTACTGTTGAGTTATACTTTTGACAATCGTAGGCTAATTTTGATCTACGTTAGATTTCAGATTTCAGTTTTTGGAATGCTTGATTTCAGATTTTTTACATCTGTCATTTTGCTCTACGTCAGATTTCCATTTTTCAATTTTGGCTAATTTTGCTCTACGTTATATTTCAGATTTTATTTTTTGGAATGTTTGATTTCAGATTTTCTACATCTTTCATTTTGCTCTACGCTAGATTTCCAATTTTCGATAATGACATTTAAATGTGGTATCGCCTTCAAACTAGGCAGTGATGATGAATTTGACGTACTGTTGAGTTACTTTTGACAATCGTATACGATTGTCAAAGCTGTACTAGGGCGCATCGCGAGTCAGTACGAGAGACAGACGTGTCAGAGTTTCCAGTGACAGCATTGATGACAGTCACCAGTATGACCGAGAGGTATGACGAGGGTGACTGACAGAATGTGACTTTTGGACATCTGATGTGACTTTTGAACATCTGCACCCACAGCAGATCAGGTTGAGAGAATTGGTGGGAAACCAATCCAGAAATGGTGGGAAACCAGGAGAGCCTCAGTTCTTGCCACATCATCATATCTATGATTATTTAGGAAGCCAGACCAGAGATGATTGGCAACTGCAGTCCAGGGGCTGCATGACAAGACAGGACATCGGGACTGCTGTACATGAAGTGACTGAGCATATGATTATCGAATCCGAGGTGAGCCGAGGGAATTCGAGTCGGCATGTTACTACTTAAAAAGCTGGGCAAGCTCTCATGTCAGTTTTTGAATTAAGTTACAATCTGCACCAACCTGTGCTTAGTAACTCCGAAGTATTTTAACCGACAATACCGATATCCGACAATATCCCTGTGATCTAGTATCATCCGAAATGCTTTCCCTGCATTTCCTGTAAGTGTTAGCTTACACCGGCGTGAGCCTTGTCTAGTCTCACACCCCGAACAACTGGTATCAGCCGTGGTCGTTTTTGCGACTTCCGGTGATACAGTGTTCCACAACACCAATATCACACCCGTGGTAATTTAGACATGTGACCCGCCAGTGGGCGAAGAAATCGTGTTCCGAACAACGACACGTCGTGTTCTCGTGAGACGGCACCTATTCGGGGTGTGAGGACTGAACCAGTCTCACAGGTATGTAAGCAAACACTTACAGGTAATATGATGCCATGATCATAGGATGTACAGACAGTACAGGGGTATTATCGGAATCGGATCTTTTTAATTACTCGTTTAGTCAAGTTGCCCAACAGCCACAGAGGTGGCTGCAATGTACGGCAAATTTAAACTCAACTCCGAGAGCTTGCACAGCTCTCTACTTAAGGTAACTCGTCCTTACCATGCCACTTCATGTGTTCGGTCATTTGCTGACTGCAACAGCCAATCAGCTGGGATCTGTCATCAGTACTTAAATGTCTCTGACTGTCACCTCCCAAGTCTCTCATTTGAATACTCACAGATCTGCGGATGTGACTGTATAACTGAGGTCCTCCTCGATTCCCTCCAATTATGTTCGACTGATCGAATCCTAAATGGTTTCCCACCAATTCTCTCAAGTCTGATCTGCTGTAGGTGCAGATATTCAAATGTCACATTTGAGTCAGTCACTTCTGTCGGTCACCTTTGTCAATTCTGCCAGTCACCTCTGCCATTCGGTCATGCTGGTGCCTGTCATCATTTCCGGTTGGTGACTGTCATCAATGCTGTCACTCGTCACTCTGATACGTCTGTCTCTCGTACTGACTCGCGATACACCCTAGTACAACTCCCCCTTTAGGCGCGCCTACGTCCTCGCTAGGCTGTCCTACCCTTATGTACATTGTTTGGAGGGTGGCGCATGCACTTATGACGAGGATTGAGCTGCTAAGCTCTTCGGTTCTCGGGTCCATACCCCCCAGTTCTCGGGTCCGGGTCCCCCTCTGCGGTTCTCGGGTCCGTGCCCCCCAGTTCTTGGGTCTGGGCAGTTCTTGGGTATCCCTCCGGATACCGGGTTTTCCCAAAAGTTCCTCACCGTCTCACGCTGCCAACGCTCAGACGGTTTGGCAACCCTTGTACTTCTCCAGATCACAGGTCTTCTGCGGCCATTACAGGTCTTCTCGAAAGTCTTCCAGTGACCAGCACGTGGTCACCAACCAATCAGAAACATGAGTCTGGCGGAAATGCGCTGGTCGTCTACAAAGGGGACACGTGCCGGCAAGATCCAACCACGCAAGGATACAATGCCAATGGCATATGCCCCGTCCTGTCCAGCACCTGCATGGAAGGAGAGCGGAGACACAGTTTTGCCACAGCGGCACGGTTGCGGCACATAGCAGGCAGCATGAAACATCTGCAGGGACTCGTTGATGCATCTCCAGAGGTGAAAAGAACTCGTCGATGCAGAGTTGGCGAGTCCTTTGCGTTGTGGGCCGTTGAAGCAAAGAACTTGCGCTGTGGGCTGCTGCTGGGCCACCAGTCTTCGCGTTGGGCTGCACGTGCTGGACTGTTTGCAGAGTAGCACTCGCGCCTGCGTCGTGGGCTGCTGAGACATCAGCCATCGCGCTGGGGTGCACGTGCTGGGCTGCCTGCGGAGCATCACTTGCACCTGCGTCCTGGGTTGCTGAGCCATCAACCATTGCGTCGGGCTGCTCGTGCCGAGCTGTCTGCGGAGCACCGATGCTGGGACAGCTCGCTGCCGTGGGCGGCCGCAGCTCAGCGCCGCTACTGGGGCAGCTCGCTGCCGTGGGCGGCCGCAGCTCAGCGCCGCTGCTGGGGCAGCTCGCTGCCGTGGGCGGCCGCAGCTCAGCGCCGCTGCTGCGAGGGCAGCTCGCTGCCGTGGGCGGCCGCAGCTCAGCGCCGCTGCTGCGGGGGCAGCTTGCTGCCGTGGGTGGCCGCAGCTCAGCGCCGCTGCTGGGGCAGCTCGCTGCCGTGGGCGGCCGCAGCAAAATTGGCTCCGTGTCCATCGGGTACCATTTGCCATTCGGGTAAAGGAGGTCCTCGTACGTCCACCCAAAAGCCGCATCCATCGCGCAGCCGCTGGGCGCCGCGGCAGGATGCACATGCTGCGCCTCGGGCGTGCTGCTGCTGGGTGCCGTGCCAGGCTGCGGAGACTGCGTTTTGGACATGCAGCCGCTGGGCGCTGCGCCAGGATGCACAAGCTGCACCTCGGGCGTGCTGCTGCTGAGTGCCGTGCCAGGCAGCGGAGACTGCGTTTTGGTCATGCAGCCGCTGGACGCCGTGCCAGGCTGCGGAAGCAGCGCCTCAACCGTGCAGCCGCTGGGTAACGCGCTAGGCTGCAGAGGCGGCGCCATAGTCGTGCAGCCGCTGGGCGCCACGCTAGGGTGCACATGTTGCGCCTCGGGCGTGAAGCCGCTGGGTGCCATGCTAGGCTGCTGAGGCAGCGTCTCGGCCGTGCGGCCGCTGGGCGCCGTGCTGGCTAGGCTGCAGAGGCAGCGTCCCGGCCGTGCAGCTGCTGGGCGCCATGCAATGCTGCGGAGGCTGTGCTTCAGTCGTGCAGCCGCTGGGCCTCGCGCCAGGCTGCTGAGACAGCGCCCTAGTTGTGCAGCCGATGGGCATTGCGCGTCAGGCTGCCGAGGCTTCACCAGCACGGCCGTGTAGCCGTAGGGCATTGCGCCAGGCTGCAGAAGCAGCGCCATGGTCGTGTAGCCGCAGGGCATTGCGCCAGGCTGCAGAGGCAGCGCCTCGGCTGTGCAGCCGCAGGGTGTCGCGCCAGGCTGCGGAGGCTGAGCCCCGGTCGTGCAGCCAATGGACATCGCGCCAGGCTGTAAAGGCTGCACCTCAGCCATGGAGCCATCAGTGTCCACTACCCGGTGGTACATGGGGATGTACCCAAGAGGGTCTGGGTACATAGGGATGTACCCAAGCTAAATCGACGGTATGGGGGCATAAATTTAAGGGGTTGTCGTTACGAATCATCAATATAGCTAGCCAACATCATCATGAACACGGGAATATGCCGTCACAAGCATCCTAGTAGGATATATATCATGTCAGGTGCATTCAAAACCATGCAAATCGCAACTTGGCTCCCAAAAACATTTTTAATTATTTTTTACCACGGTTTGTTGCGACTCGCCTTTTTCACAGTCTCGCATATCTGGGGGGGGGATTCTTCACAAAGTGGAATACTTTTTAAGGTTTGTTACACCACACTATCTTAATTAATTTATTCTCGTCATGTTCGGCGTACCCTAGATCCCCAAGCTTAACTGCGTACTTGCCGCACGGCACGAGGTACCTTATCGGGTATGGGGACGAGTCAACGCGAGCGGTTGAAGGTGACTTGTGATATCGATTATTATGACCAAAAATATTTGTCAGCTCATTCTTTGGCAATCGTATTTGCGATAACATGCATTGCACAGATAAATATGCCTTCGTTAAATAGATCGATGGGTGGGAGTCATCACACATGTCCGCGTGCAATTTTTAGGCGAAATCTAAAATCTGACACTGTTTTATGATGAGAAGTCTTGATGATGAAGTATGATAACTTGTGAGGTATGGGACCGCCCCATAATAAAGTAAGTGCTTTGAAGGGTCTATGTTAATGCCCTAATGAAACATCGACAAAATATGCAATTTTCATGTGCATAACCATGCATACAAATCGATGTACCCAAGCGATGTACCCAAGAATTTGGAACTTGAGAATTTCGACTTTTCTGGAAAATCACCTAGGCAACCGCCCCCAAAAACCCATGTCTATGACACGAATACCGCCAATCATATGGTTCACACTCAAGATTGCTGTGTTATTGACAACCTATATCGACCATATGGACACTTGAAATGTTTCGAGCTCGCCATGGCGTGCGGAACAAAGAGTGGCTTGGGTACATCGTGATGTACCCAAGACCGGGTAGTGGACATCAGCCATGCAGCTATGAGGCACCTCGCCGGGCTGCGGGAGCTGCGCCTCAGCCATGCAGCCATTAGCCATGTAGCTAGGAGGCACCTCACTGAGCTGCAGAGGCTGCGCCTCGGCCATGCCGCCATCAGCCATGCAGCCATGGGGCGCCTCGCTGGGCTGCGGGGGCTGCGCCTCGGCCGCGCAGCCATCAGCCATGCAGCTATGAGGCACCTCGCCGGGCTACGTGGGGCTGCGCTTCGGCCGTGCAGCCATTAGCCATGCAGCTATGAGGCACCTCGCTGGGCTGCGGGGGCTGCGCCTCGGCCATGCAGCCATGGGGCGCCTTGCCGGGCTGCGGAGGCTGCGCCTCGGCCATACAGCCATTAGCCATGCAGCTATGAGGCACCTCGCTGGGCTGCGGAGGCTGCGCCTCAGCCATGCAGCCATCCGCCATGCAGCTGGGAGGCACCTTGCCGGGCTGCGGGGGCTGCGCCTCGGCCATGCAGCCATGGAACGACGAACGCTCTGAATTGGAAGAAGTCACTCCTTCCAATTTATTTTTTTGTTTTTGGTTTGAAATGCTTCCAAAATGATCATGAGTGACCGGAATGTCGTTGGTTCATCGCCGGGTGCCCCGTACGGCCGTGTGTCGCTTGAATTGGATAGGGTTTCCTTACGTATGTACCCGACTAACCCGTGATAGTGCGAAACAGATAGCAAGTTCGGAGTGGTTTGAGTTATAGTTTGTTATATGCTTATGAAATGCTTCCAAAATGATCATGAGTGACCGGAATGTCGTTGGTTCATCGCCGGGTGCCCCGTACGGCCGTGTGTCGCTTGAATTGGATAGGGTTTGCTTACGTATGTACCCGACTAACCCGTGATGGTGCGAAACAGATAGCAAGTTCGGAGTGGTTTGAGTTATAGTTTGTTATATGCTTATGAAATGCTTCCAAAATGATCATGAGTGACCGGAATGTCGTTGGTTCATCGCCGGGTGCCCCGTACGGCCGTGTGTCGCTTGAATTGGATAGGGTTTCCTTACGTATGTACCCGACTAACCCGTGATAGTGCGAAACAGATAGCAAGTTCAGAGTGGTTTGAGTTATAGTTTGTTATATGCTTATGAAATGCTTCCAAAATGATCATGAGTGACCGGAATGTCGTTGGTTCATCGCCGGGTGCCCCGTACGGCCGTGTAACGACGATCGCTCTTAATTGGAAGATGCGCTCTAAATTGGAAGATTTTTTGAAGGTCATTGTTTTGATGTTTCTTACATTATTTTAAACATATCATGCCCAAAAAATAGGGTGGTTATAATTTTGGAAGTTTTTCTCATCGTACGAGGCGGGGTTTTCAGAATTCTTACGCGTGACTCTTAGGCATATTGAGGAGTGTTCCAAAAATCCACATATGGTATTAGATCGAGATTAAAGGTTATAAAATGGAAGTAAAAAGGGAAAAATATGTACCTATTTATCGTATGTTTGATATTTTATCGATTTCAGCACAATTTTGCCAAAACCCCCCTCAAACCCTATGCTTTATCACACGCGTATTCACAAAGGGCGGGTAACATATGTAAAGGTTCTTGCTAATGGACCCGTCACGTGCTATGTTATAATGTAGTTTGCCATAAAACATATTTGAACAAATAAAATATCAAGCACTTGCATCTCCGTGCAGATTTCTGGAGCAAATGGCCCTCTAGCGGGGGAAACCCTAAGTGGTAACACCAATTTAGGGTGTAAGCACAACCACATGTGTACATGCATGCACATACGAACTCTTGACTGCACTTATTTACTCTTCAGAGTTCTCCAGCAGTGCTTTTAAAAGCTCAGCTTTCTCCTCACAACCTGGAATTCCGCCTTGAACACCAGATTTTGCGGTCTCATCCCAGCATGTCAACACCTCGTTCACGTCAAATGTAGACTTCATGCGAAGGGTGCGGGCACCCCGTACGAAAGCTCCAGCCTCACAGAGTTGTTCTACCGTCTCGAACGTTCTCCGTGACTGTGCTGGCAACCAGAACTGCCAGGTTATCTCCTTCCGTGAGGCATGCTGCCCCACCACCTCCACGAAATGGAGTGGGAGTGACTTACCGCCGTCCGGGAGCATAACGTTGAACCAACACTTGTCGCTGGCTTCCCCGCCTGCAACGGTCACGGCATAGCTGCCCACAGTCATGTCCTCGAACCGGTAGTCGGCTGCCAAGTGTTCCTTCTGCGATGCCAAACGCATCCCACGGTCATATAGACTCTCGTCAACACCGGAGGAGTGCTCATCGTCGCCATCATCCGTGCCCTCACTGCTGCTGGGCTGTTTCTGCTGTTTTGGCTGCTTTCCGGGCTTCTTCTTGCGCGCTGCAACCTGCCGACTCCGACTGCGAGTGGCAAGATCCATCTCCATATCAGTATCATCGCTGTCGCCTTCGGAGGCGGGTGAAGTTCTGCGCGCCCTGTTTTGCCTTTGTGCGCCTGAAAACCTCTTGCGAGCAGCAAGTGGAGCTCCTCCTCCGACTCCTCTTTCCATTTGCTTCACGCACACCTGCCTCTGCACGAACTGCGGGAGCTTCTTCAGCAGCTTCTTCTGCCTCTGCACGAACTGCGGGAGCTTCTTCACCAGCATCTTCTGCTTTCAAAAGCTGGATCAGGCGTTCCAACTTCTTGGTCTTGGTCGTAAGACCTCGCAGTTCAGCATTCCGCTCAGATAACACTCGGTGTAAGTGTTTATCCTCGTACCTGCGTAAGCGAACCCTGGTTTGAAACTTCTCTATACACTTCGTATTATCTTCGCATACTCTTACACCGCAATGACGGACTCTCACGACGACGAGACTAGAATCCTGAGGGAAGTTTTTCCCTGGATGAGTGAGGGTTTTTTTAGCGAAAATCAAGAACAAGGAACGACCTCTTCTACCGTCGTTCCGAACACGCCAGGAACAACGGACTCGGACGACGAGGTTACAATCTTGCGGCAGGTTTTTCCTTGGTTGCAAAGCTCCACAACAGCGACACCTGAAGACGAAGCGACGACTTCTTCTACCGGGAATCAAAGGACTCCCGCAACACAGGAGCAAGCCGCCACCACCACCAACTCGGAAAGAGAGGAAGGAAACAAGTGCGTCGTCTGCTTAGAAATAGTTTTCCCTGCGGAAACGTGGGTTTCAGGGTTAGGATGTGACTGCAAAAACGTGCTGTATCATCACCCTTGTTTCCAGGCCTACTTGGCAAGTTGCACGGATATTGCAAAATGCCCTTGTTGTAGGAAGATCTGGAGCTAGAACAAGAAACCTACCTGACTTTGCTTAGACACTTGAAGGACAATAATGACAAAATAAAATATAAATAAGGTATAAATGAGATCGCACTAGGCTGGTAAACGGTCGTCTTACCTTCTGGAAATCAGCTCAGTACAATACTTGGCCTCGCGCATAAAAGCCACAACCTCGTTGATGTCAATATTTTTCAGGACTTCTTTCTCCACCACTTGTTTCTTATGCGCCACGCCGTCGAAACATACATTGAACTGCTCCGCCTTAGCATACCGCGTCTTCAAGAGCCCATCGCATTTGACTGTAGATGCGCGGGTATGCGCACGTGTCAGCAGCAGTGAAAGGTCCCACTTCGGAGGTAATCGCTCGGGATGTCGCTCTCGCACGGCCTCCACCTTCAAAGGCAAGGGGAAGGTTGCTTTCAATTCCTCGTGTCGTTGTTGGCTCACCAGATCTGGCGTTGCGGCTCGGAGTCCAAATAGACAGCTCCGCGTTGTTTGCTCCATGTCCAATACCTTGTTTCCCTTCCCCTTGCGCTTCCATTCCGGGTTGTCCATATAGCCCGGGGCGGAGTCGACGTCGGGATAACTGGTACAAATAATCAGCCCAAGGTTCGGGTCCTCGTCCACGCCACTTGGTAGCCATTCCTTGAGCCTGTCACCAAACTTATACTTCGCTCGGACGAGCTTGTCCGGAGCGACGTAAAAGCACCAAGTATGCATATTGCGGTCTCGTCCAGCGTGGCCACCAAACTCTTCGTTCAAGTGCGGGTCGATCCACGATTTGAAGTCCAAGTTGCAGCCGACGACGTACGTGTGCTTGTTGATGGTTGTTATCGTCCAGGCAAAGAGAAAGACAATCCATTGTTCCAAAGATATGAACCAGTGGCCTTTTTTATCCGCGGTCTTACCCCACAACAGCATCTTCAGCAACCCGAAAAAGCCATCGACGTCGTTGTGGGAGTGGCCTACGGGCAGACGGTGTAGGTAGATCTCTTTGTACAGCCCGTGGTGAACCAGGATGCAGAAGAAGGCGAAAACATGCCGGTTCCAGTTTTCCGACCCTCCGTCCATTTGCACGTGGCATGTTTGCCGAAAGTGCCGCTCCGTGTTCTCCACCACATACCGTAGCAGAATATTGAGCGTCGTGAGGCACATGTTCACGTCTTTGCCAGGAACCCATGGCATAAGTAAACACATGCACAACACCGTGCCGTGCATCACGACTGCTTGCAGATGAAGGTGGAAGAAACTTCCAGCTTTGTCGCTCATCGCCTTGACCTTCACGGGGAAGTGCGGACAAACGGTGTTGTTGTTTGCCGCCCCGTCGAAACAATACGAGTCACTGATGCCGAACTGGTTGGCACTATCAGCACGGGTGTTATTGTACTGAGCTCTCTCATTTCGATAATCACTCCGGTGCGCGTCGTTAAGCGTCTTCCAGTCCTCCAGGTCCTCCAAGTCCTTTACAGCACGGCGCTGCTTCGTCAAGATTTCGCATGTCGTGCACTTACCTGCACAATCCTTCCGCTTGCGCATGGTAATATGCTTCGCGCGGAGGTACTCGCGCAGATACTTGCGAAACTGCGTGATTTTAACCTGATAAACGCCGCGACGCATAAGCTTGTATGCGGCATAACTATCGGCTGGTCGGATCGGATTCATTTGGAGTTTGCCGTTTTGAGGTTGTGGCTCCGCCAACGGCAAAATCTCGTGAGCAGCGTACTCCAAGAAATAAGTCCAGTTCAGGTTCGTCGGGTCGTTGTACAGCGTCAAATTCCTCTTCCTTGTGCTCTCCAGCATGCCGCCCCCACACACGTGCGCGTGCCACTTGAACCATGTGCTTTCGGGAATAAAGTGCAGTCGTCGAAACGCATCCTTGCAGACTTTCTTGCCCAGGAACGTCAGCGAGTCGAACATCTCTATTTCAAGCTTCTGCGATCCGGGCTTGAACCTACGCGCACGAGTAAGCTCCGCGATGATGTTCTCCTTGAACTGGCGACCGTTTAGCGTAGACTTCTCACGTAAGTACGCCTGCACGGGACGATACTCGAATTGGGACAGGCAGCGCCTCCCACACCTGCATTCGTTGGCGGGGTCCATCAGATCCCCGATCTTTGTCACGCTTTCCGCAGTATTGTTGGGCCCATATCCCGACGTTTTGGATTCTGCTTCCGGTTTCGGAACGCTTCGCCTTTCTTGGGTTGATGGTTTTCGTCTTGCATATAAAGTCTTCCACCGTTTCATAGTAATAATCTTCTGAACCAGAAGAATTAGACGAAGCGCTAAGCTCATATTCGCCTTCAGAGCACGACGAGCATAGCATATTTCCTTCCTTCCCGCTTTAGCGACTTGGCGCTTTCTCAAATGTTTAAGCTTCAAAGTTTCAAAACTAATGACCGGCGCGACGTTCCAGGCGTTCGAGCGTTTGATTGCCTTTCAATCGTCACATGTAGTCAGATCGCACTAGTCACATCACTAGTGCGATCTGATTTCGCACTAGTTGCTCGACTAGTACGGACTAGTGGCGTGAGTAGTGCGTTAATAGTGTGGTACTAGCGCGGTACTCGCGATATGCTATCTTTAAGAATTGATTTTCACTATCGCAAGTATACTTTTCTGTGGACACAACGTTTTATCTTCTTTCTTCTCACTTACCATACTTCTACGTAATCATGTCTGACGAAAAACTCTTTGGTGAAGGCTTCAAAGCGCAATCGGTGGAAGACCTTGACAACAGCGGCACACAAGAGGTCCGAAACTGCGCCAAGATCCTTAAACGCTTGTTGACGGACGAGCAGCTGGAAACGATTTTCCCCATTTCGGGGAACAAAAGTCAACTGTCCGGAACGGGGTCGGAGGTGTTGCTCACTCCCGATATCATTGAGAACTGTTTTGAACACTACACGCCGGACGACGCGGCGTGTTACCGCAACCTGGCGTCGTGGCAATTTTTTGAAATCGGTGACGCAAACCCAGTTCGTGGATAAGCTGGAGGAGGCGGAGAAACGAGGCACAAAACCAGGATTGTATGATATTTTCACAATGGTGAACGCGGCGGAGAAGAAGGAGGAGGCGAAGAAGGAGGGCGATGGGGAGGAGGAGGACGCGTCGGAGTTCGAGTCGGAGGAGGAGGCGAAGAAGGAGGGCGATGGGGAGGAGGAGGACGATGAGGAGGACGACCAAGAGGACGAAATTGAGATCCACTGCGCACAGCCCGCCGCAGAGGACCCAGAGAAGAAGTACACGACCTTCGCAACTAACAACGGTTTTGAGGTGATCTACAAGGTGGACGAGGAAGGGGTCCAGCAGCCCGCTGGACTCGAGAAATCGGACGAGGACAACGACCGGTTGGTTCTCTGGAACTACGCAGAGAACTTGGCGATGAAGGCGGCGCTCACATTGGTGCGAGTGCATCAGTATATGCCGCATTCTGATAAGCATCTGGTGCACGTCAATAAAGAGTTCCAAGTCCCCAAGCAACCGGCGGAAGAGACCGTCGACTTTGATATGGAAAACTACCGCATCCTGAAGAGGGTGTTGGCGCCAGCAGCAGCAGCCCTGCCAGAGCCAGCAGCAGAAGAAGCAGAAGCAAATGCAGAAG
>LGRX02033975.1:0-19476 GCA_001247695.2 Cymbomonas tetramitiformis | reverse complement strand
ATATATATATATATATATAGTTTTTGTATACTCTCTGCCACACCGTGTGTAAGAGATCACAATGTGTAATACAGAGGCACCCGCTAAAACAGCAGGCCCTGGAAGACTTCAGGACGGTATCAACCACCGCGAAGGGAAGAAAACTATATAATATTAAGATCAGATGCAGGATTGATTATTGACTACTACCCCTTGGTACTCGAGAGAGTACCACAGCCGGCTGTGGTACTGTCACAAGTACCAGCGCGCCATAATTTTAAGCGTACGCTCAGCGTCCCAAGCGCTGAGCAAGTATGCATCTTTGATTGATTCATAATTTTTTGTATACTCTCTGCCACACCGCGTGTAAGAATAATAATAATAATAATCATTAATATTAATATTAATGATTAATATTAATCATTAATATTATTAATGATTGATTCATAATATATTATATATTCAAGATAAGGATTGCCTTGTAGTTTGGCAACGCCCTTTGGTGTGTGACAGATTAGAGGTGTGCCCACATATCACCAGTCTTGAGATTATCGGAGCACTTTTCTGCCCTATACATAGCTGGACGCATGTTAGTTTCTCCACCGTGTTACCGTCCTGAAGTGTCCCAGGGCCTACTTTTGTAGGTCCCCTTGTGTTAGTGTTGCGATCCCATCGCTGCACAACAAGGTGTATTCAGAATATATATATATATATCTCAACTAAAGGATAAATCCTATTTCAGGGTTCCGTGATCAGAACGTAACGTAAACTTGACGTGATAATTACATTAGACAGACCTGCTATATAGTCGGGTTTTAGGTCCTAGCTATTGTCACCCAGACTACTATGGGAATATGCCAGTGACAGGTTGTGGTGGTCACAGTGTCATTTCCAGCACACCACGTAGTGTGGTGACCAATATTGGGTGGACCCGAAACAAATCTGACAACAACCCTATACTCGGCTTCGGAGAAATAGTGAGCCAAAAGAGGCCTGCCCTTACTGGCAGGACAATCTCATGATGTCATGGGAGCTCTGCCACTGCGCAATTCTGATGCCCCCCAAACATTTAAACCTATAGCTCATCTTGGGGCCCTCCTGCACATCTGACCTGTAGCACAGCATTGCGGTCAATTGCAGTTGCGGCCAATTGCAACTACTAGCCACTAGAGATGTGCACCCGTCTGACTGGTGCAGTGCCAGGCGCTTGCCATGCCGGCCCCAAACCCTGAGTGAACTTATTTGCAGAGCATCAGAAATATGAATCACCGATGTTCTCAATGTCGATTGTAGTCGCCATAGAAGTCAATGCACAGTCCAACGGCACACATGAGCAAAATGAAAAGGCACCGCCGACCGGTGGATCCCTGCAGTACCCAATCTGACACCACCAAACGCTGCGGCGGTGATTGGCGCAGCCTTAGCACACACGACGAGCAGTGCGCACACAATCTGACGGTGGTGAGCAGCGAGTGGCCGAATGCCATCGGTGGTCTGCCGCAGCTGTGCACCGGAGTGACCCGGTTCTCGTACTCGTTCTCGGTGTCGGCATCCGAGCCCTCACCAGAGGCCCTGTCGTCCTCCGTCGCGGCATTCATGTCGCATACCGCCAGTGGTGGCTCGTCCTCTGCATGGTGACGGTGAGGCCTCCCATCGCAGCCAGCATGTCCACAAAAGTCAAGTCAGGCTCATGGGCAAATAGAGCAAAATAAATAAAATAAATCACAAATAAATAAATAAACAAATAAATCACCGGCTGCAGAATAGTATCCTCCGACACCACCGACGCCGGACTACTGGTTCTAAATAATATGAAACTGTATCGGTTTTCAAGTCACAATAATATTTTTGCGCAGCGGTCTGTATACGGCCTATATAATAAGTTTGGCAAACACAGTACCGTTAAAAAGTCAGAGTACTCTTTTCTTTCTCAAATGTCTGTTGCAGTATACTCAGATATGTAAAGATATATAAAAACTGTTCGGTTGTGAGGACTGAACCAGTCTCACAGGTATGTAAGCAAACACTTACAGGTAATATGGTGCAGAAACCATAGGGTGATATCGGATGACTTTGGGTAATGTCGGATATTTCGGATATTTTGGTTAACACTTTTACTGTTTGAGGTTACAAGACACCAGAGGTTGGTGCCAATTTGTAACTAATTCAAAAACTGACATGAGAGCTTGTTCAGCTCTTTAAGTAGTAACATGTCGACTCGAATTCCCTCAGATCACTTCGACTTCGACAGTCACAGTGCTCAGTCACTTCATGTTCACATGGCCGATGACCTGTCTTGTCATTTAGCCCTTGGGCTGCAGCTGCCAATCATACAATGATCTCTGCTCTGATTTGCTGAATAATCATAGATCTGATGATGTGGCAAGAACTGAGGCTCTCCTGGTTTCCCTCCAGTTCTGTTTGGCTGTTTGAATATAAAATGGTTCCCCCCATTTCTGGAATGGTTTCCCACCAATTCTCTCAACCTGATCTGCTGTGGTTGCAGATGTTCAAAAGTCACATGCTGTCAGTCACCCTCGTCATACCTCTCGGTCAAACTGGTGACTGTCATCAGTGCTGTCACAAAAGTCACATGTTGTCAGTCACCCTCATCATACCTCTCGGTCATACTGGTGACTGTCATCGGTGCTGTCACTCGTCACTCTGACACGTCTGTCTCTCGTCTGACTCGTGATACACCCTAGTACAACTCTCCCCCCCTTTTAGTGGCTACTGCCCGACGCTCCAGTCCTACCACAAGGACCGAAGTAAAAGGGGGCTAGCCGCCACGAGTTTTTGATGTAGTTAATGTTTGAGTGCTTAAAGATCATCCTTGGGTGCTCAAATATTTATTAAAAACATGTGCCGGGTGATATACTCGATATGGGTATGCACTTGTGAGGGCTGAAGAGGTGGGGGTAAAATTAATTCAAATTAAATAAAAAGGCCAGTCCTACCACAAGGACCGAGATGTTTCTCACGCTAGCTACCTCCACGAAGGTCCTGTGAAAATTCGGAGACCTATGTTGTCAACTTCGCGAGCTGCTCTTTCTGCAGTGTCTTGTCAAAAAAATGATCGGAGGTCATCTTCGCCCTCAAAATATCGGTTGAAGTTGCCTGGGTATACAAAATCCGAAAATATCATTGTGGTGTGAATGGAATTTAGTGATTTTTAACGCTACCCATGCTTAATGTTGATAACGTAGCATGAAATTGCGACATTGTTTAGGCAAGCGGGCAAAGGGGTAGTACTCAGTTTAGGTCCCAATGAGACTACAATCCGGAGGATAGGCACTAGGAGCATCAAGAGGATGGTTAGAAAAATTCCCGCGCGCCCGGTCCTTGTGATAGGACTGAACGATATTCCAGTCCTTTCACAAGGACTGTCGGGCAGTAGCCTTTAGGCGCGTCTACGTCCTCGCTAGGCTGTCCTGCGTGCCCTTATGTACATAGTCAGGGGGTTAGCATGCACTTTGTGACAAGATCGGGCTGCTAAGCCCTCGGTTCTCGGGTCCGTGCCCCCCAGTTCTCGGGTCCGGGTCCCCCTCTACGGTTATTGGGTCCGTGCCCCCCAGTCCTTGGGTCTGGGTCCCCTTCCGCAATCCGGGTTCACCGAAGGCGCCTCACCGTCTCACGCTGCCAACGCTCATCAGGTTTGGCAACCCCGGCACTTCCCCAGATCACGGGTCTTCCGCGGCCATTGCGCCCCGTGGCTGACCAGCCTCGGTATCTTGAAACTCGAACGTGTCAGTCCTTGCTGTCCGCGTCGATATGAGGTTCATTACCGCGAGCGCGCTCTCCTCCTTCATGCGCTCGTTCAGCTTCAGCTCGCAAAACAGGTGGTGCAGCAACGCACGAGGTATCGCATATACCGCCTGAGCTGAACCCATACCGCGGGTGTTGGCCGAGGAGATGTCCCCCTGGGCAGTGTTCTCGTGCCTCCCTAGCATCGCTCGCGCAGGGCAGGGAGTCGTGTGGGTGCACAGCAACAAGGGTACCGAAGGCGCTGCATTTGTCCATATGTGAGTTGGCTTCATTTACGGTGTGCCATACTTACAATAGGTGGTCAACAGCGGCTCTGGCAGACCTTTCATTACGGCGCGCGTGTGCAACCCTCGCAGCGCGTCGCCAGCGGGGTTTTCTATGAAGAAATACGCAGGGTCGTAGAACTCGATGATCTCCCTGGTACGCCGCACGCGCCTGTCCGCCAGCTTCAGATCTGGAGCCCCCAGTGTCTTCGCCTTACTGTACTCCTTGCAGGGGGGGCTGGCCCAGATGACGTCGAAATGATGTCGTGGGTAGAGCTTGTAGTTCCAGTGAAGGATGTCCTCCGTGCACGTGGCTTGCCACTTTGGCAGGATGTCCACTGTTACTACCTCGCAGTCCCTGAACTGACGTTGGAACTGCTGCTCCACTGAGCCGGTACCGCACAACAGCACCAAAATTCTAACTGGGTGCTGCACTCTCGAGAGGTGAGGCTGGTAAGCTCGGCTCTGGCTACTGCTGTGGACTGTCGGGGTTGGAGGTCCCAATGCCATCAACTGTGCCCTCGCTGCTCCTCCTGACCCTTGTGAGTCTCCCTTCGCCTTTTCTCTGGAGCCCTCTTCAACCTTTCCTCCTCAGCTTCGAAGACTCGCAGTGGTTCCAGCCTGCCCCCTCGCCCTTCCAAGTCCTCTCTGGTTCGCCACTGGCTGTGACTATGCGGCAGCCCTTTCCATTTAGTTAGCCACTCCTGCACTGTCCCGCCAGCCTTCCCACCTACCTTCCTGAAGCGGGTGTTGATGATGCGTTCCACCTCACGCTCCCTCTAACCCTCTACCAAGACCGGTGGGGGTGCCATTTCCTCTTGCCTGCTCACGAAGTGCTTAGCTCCCGACTGAACTGGGGTGAGCCGATCCGTTGTGAACACGTCGTGCACCTTCCAATGCACGAGCAGCTCTAACCTGTACGTTGACGGAGCTCCACGGTCCTGCTCTGGCAGCTCTTGCTGCCTGTCGCTGTACAGACATTCTATTACGCGTAGGGGGCCGTGCCTGAGCTTGCGCAGCTTCAGCTTCAACCCCCGATCTCCAGGCAGAGTCAGGTGCTGGCCATCCACCCATACCTGATCATTCACCTTAATGTGCTGCAGCCGGTGTCGCGTGTCAAGCTGCTCCATAATGCGCTGCTGGGCCATCTGCAGGTTCACCCGCGCTGCCTGTAGTTGCCGCGCAAACTGCTTGGCCAGCTCGTGCGCAGTCCCTCTCTTGTCCGCAGCTACTCGCCCACCTTTTCTTCGTCTTGACCCGCCTTGCAAAGCTGCGTCCATGAAGAAGTCCAGCTGCGTTGCTGGAGCGTGTCCGTACACCAACTCAAAGGGAGAGAATCCAGTCGCCGCTGACGTGGAGTCATTGATCGCGTACTCCACCGGTGTCACCCAGAGGTCACAATCCTCTTGGTTCTCAGCAACATAGCAGCGCAGCATGCGCTCCACGGTGTGGTTGCTGCGTTTCGCTTGCCCGTCGCTCTGAGGGTGATAGGGAGTGGTGCTAGCTACCTTGACGCCCATCAGTCGCATGAACTCCTGAGTCATGGCGTCGCGAAAGCGGGGGTCTCGGTCACACACTATCTTCATGGGAGCTCCGTGCAATCGCCATACTGCGTCCATGAACAATCTTACCACCACTTCTGCTGAGCTGTCGTTGTAGGTCATTGGCACCACATGTACCATTTTGCTCAGCTTGCAGGTGAAAGTGGTGAAGGCGTTCACTCCTCGCTGAGTCATCGGGAGCCCGGTTACGAAGTCGATGCTGACCACCTCCCAGAGTCTGCTTGGCACTCGATGCGGTTGCAACAGTCCCATGGGATACCCCTGCCGCGGCTGGGTCTGCTGACACGTCACGCACGTCTTCACCCATTCTGCTACATCTAGGTCCATTCGCGGCCACCAGAAACGTCTTCGGACCCGCTCCAGCGTCTTGTCCCTGCCGGTGTGGCCTGCGGACGGTGCCTCGTGAGCTTCTCTCAACACTAGCTCCCGCAAGGGCGAGTCCGGCGCCAGTACCACCTGATAGCGCCCTTCAGCCACTCTCCAGATGATGTCGCTTACCAGCCGGAAATGCTCTGTGCGATGATGCTGGGTGTTTAGCAGCTCCTGCTTCAGGGTTCTGAGATATTCGCTGCGTCTGTGCTCAGCTCTCAGCGCCCGCAAGAACACCCCTGGCTCCACTGTCCCCGACTTATCTCTGACCTTTGCTGCTGCTCCGGAGAGCGTGACTGCTGGTTGCGCTGTGGCCTGTGGGTCTCTCGCGTGGGGCCAGCTTGCTGGGTGGCTTCTGTGGCCTGGCTATCACTACTAGCACTGGCCATGGGACTGGCAGTTCCTGCAGAGCCGAGCGGTGACCCCTCTCCTCTCCAGGTGAGGTAAACAGTCTGTTGGGCTCACCATGCTCGTTCACCCTTGGAATGACCTCCACGATCTCCAGGCCAAACTCGCGTAGCAACGGTCGCCAACTCGCCTGAGGGAAGTCGGACAATAAGAACAAGGCGGCTGTGTGACACGGGTCCTGCTTTGCCTCAGATGCGTAGTGTCGCAGAATGTCCTCAATGTTCACGTTGGGGTCTGAGAAGGGGGGGTTGCACCAGACGATACGGCCCCTCCACTGCTCGTTCAAGCAATCAGTCCAGAATGTGCTCACCTGTCGATTCTGGCCCATAGCGTCACAGCACGCATCCACCTGGAACGGTCCTCCTAGTGCTCGAGAGTACTTGCTCTGCAGCCTAGCGAACTCCGAGGAGATCAACTTCCAATCCTGCTTGTCCACTAGCGGTCCTCCGGGTCGGATCCTTGGACTTGATTGCTGCCGTTCTGCTGCTGTCGCTGGCGGTTGTTCGGCTGCTGCTGCTGGTTGCTGCTGCGCTACTGTTGATGGTTGCTGCTGCTCTGCTGCTGGCTTCTGAGCTACTGTTGCGGGCGGATGTGCTGCTGGGGGTGTCTCTGACAAGACGGCTTCTGCATCCAAGGGAGACGCTGGGTCATCACCTGTTGCTGATTGCTCTGCTGCTACCGCTCTAGTAGTTACGCCCGCAAGGACAGAGGTTGCCGCCATCGTCCCTAGGAAAACAGAGCGGTTCCATACGTATGGACTGTCGTATGGATACCATGTGGATGCCATGTGGACAGCCGTATGGACCACAAGGCCGGAAAACTCGTAAAGTGTTAAAAAGCGTACGGACTACGTCGTTCGTGTAAATATGTCCCATGGATTGCATGTGGACAACGTCTGGAATCCATATGGACTCCATGTGGACATTGTATATCGTCCACATGGCGTCCATCCGCATGGACAGTTAGCGGAAAGACCGTATGGATACCATGTGGAAGTCGTATGTATTTCATATGGATGTCGCATGGATTACGTACGGAAACCATGTGGACTAAACACGGAAAGGACAGTAAGACGAATATTGCATACATACGGATTACGTATGTCCGGCCCGCGGAACACCACCTTCATACGGGTGAAATGGCTATCTTAAATCAATACATACAGAGGGACTACATGGTCCATCCGGATGGAGTGCGCATGTACATGTATATCATGCATGCGAAAACAGTGTGGATTATGAATATTACACGCATGGACTACGTATGTCCGCCTACTGGACCACGATTTACATACGCTTGGAAAGGCTAAGTTTTCTAATGCATACGGAGGGACTGCATAGTCCATCCGGATGGAGCACGTATGTACATGGAAAGCATGCATGCAAAAACCGTATGGATTGTTAATATTACACGCATGGACCACATATGTCCAGTCACTGGACTGCGTTTTACATACGCGCGGAAAGACTAAGTCTTCTAAATGCATGTGGAGGGATTATATGGTCCATCCGGATGGAATACGTATGTACATATATAACATGAATGCGAAAATCGTGTGAACTGTCCATAATACACGGATGGACCAAGTATGTCCACCCACTGGACTCCTACTTACGTACGCACGGACGGAGTAAGTATTTTAAATACACACTGAGGGACTATATAGTCCGTCCGGATGCAACCGCCATTTTTTATTTAATATGCATTGTAAACGTATATGGACTCCCTAGGTATACCCAGTGGACTACGTGGTACGTACGCGTGGAAAGTGTTTTACAAACAAGGAACTGCGGGTTCCATCCGGATGGACTATGCAGTTCCTTCCAGTGGTCCATCCGGATGGACTACATTGGTTTATACACATAGCACCCGTGTATGCTTTACGCGAACTGCAGGAAGGACATTCAGGATGTTCAAACATGTTTTGCAAATACATAATACATATGTTTTACAACACTGTCACCTGCCCTTTTTTTTGCTGCAGGCGGGCTACCGGTAGCTTTTCGTTTTTTCGAGGCCTTTGCCGGAGATTCGGCTGCTGCCGCATTCTTTGCCGGAGATTCGGCTGTTACTACATACGGCTACAACCGCTTTGGCCGCTTTGGCGCCCTTAGGGTGGGCTCCCGCACTCCCATCAGATTGTGCTTCCTCCTCCTCAACGACTTCCCCATGCGGTTCACCGTCATCATTTTGTTCCGGCGGTTCGTGCAGCGATCTGTTTGTCAAGTTCGAGGTCCCCCAGAGTCTTCAGCCTCCTCCGAAGGCTTTGCCGAATCATCCTGCGCCTCGGAAGTCCCCCGCGGAGCCGGATCCAGTTTCAGGTTGTCCGCCTTCTTTTTTGTCATCTTTTTGTAGTGCTTTGTGCTGTTCGCGTGTCGGAGGTTTGAAGCCAGGACCCTGGTGCGTACACGAGGGTGGTCAGTACAGTCCGTGCGTACGGTCAGCGTATGGACATATATACTTGTAAGATATGCAAACAAAAGTAATATACAAACGGGTTATTTACTTACCAGCAAACAGCTTTCGATTCGCAGAGGGACGAGGGAAGATGCTCCAGCACGTCCCTCATGACTTTGTTTTCCACGCAATCCAAGACCGCGTCTATGCCCTCCTCGTGCAGAGCCATAAGCCTCTCCACGGGGTGCATATCCTTGGCCTCGCCCTCCACGACGAATGAAAGGTACAACTCCGCATACCCGTCCGGAACACGTAGCCCCGGAACGTTGACTGACTTGACTCCCCCCTGCTTCCCCATCGTTGCCACCACCCCTTGTGCCAACACGTATGACTTCATCCCTTTATCCGACACCTTGTTGGTGTGGATTGTGTCCCCAATCGGAAGGCAATCCGATTGTGGAGACGCGAAGATGTCGACCACGCTGCCGGTAATTAGTGGTCCGCTGCTGGCGGGGACAGCCTTCGGAACGACCTGCAAAATACCGACACATACATCCCCCTCCCCCACCCAACCTGTCAGCTTGTCCATACGCAATCCGTACAGGTGCCACAGGCAGTACCATAAAGAAGGACCCAGCAGTGGACATTTTGCAACACTTTGTTGTGTGTGTAAGACACACTTACCTTCGGCTTTTCCTCCGCTTTTACCACCACCTTTTTCTCCTGTAGGAAATTGTCCGGGACGGCGGCTCCCTAGATGTCGTAGAAGGCGTCGTGCACGGGGCCTTCAGTGGGGACTTGACCGTTCGCGCATGCCTTGGCGAAGGCGATCACCGCCTCCGTTTCCTCCGCCGTTGGCCAATCGGACCGGTGGTTGAGGCGAAATTTCTCAGCGGGCCCGTTGTACCTCACAAAGTAGCCGTCCGGGAACTCGGCATTCTGCTTGTACTTCCATCTCCCCGGACCTTCCCCCTTGTTCTTCAGGTACGACAGTCGATTGGTTATGTACGCCCGAATTAAGCTGGCAGGGATGGTGGGATGCCGGGACTCGACGTGCTTAGCGATTTTTGAACACTGTGCATGTCCAACGGTCTGCACAGTGCCGTACGCGAGGGTCCTGTTCTCCTGCCACTCGGTAATCACTGCGCGGCAATCGAACTTCATGTTGTTTAGTTCCTCCACCCCGGGATCCGGGTGCTGGCTGGGGGTAGGGGCACGGTGGGCTGTGGGTGGGGACGATGGTCGTGGCACGCGTGGCTACTGTGTCCATAGCGTCGCGCCACAGGTCGGGGGTCTCCGCCCACCACAGTCCATTGAGCTGCATCAGCTTCCCTGTCACCACTGGAGGGCTCACTGGTGGGTGTTCCTCGTCCTCCTCATCTGATGAGCTGAACCCCGCATCCAAGGGAGAGCTAGGGTCCTCCTTCTCCACCTTCTTCTCTTCCACCGCTGCATTCACCTCAGCCTTGGCCTTGGGTACTTCCGCTGGTTTCCCCTTGGCACCTGCTGCTCGCCTTCTGTCCTCAGTTGACACTGGCTGGTCGGTGCTCAGGTCCACGTATCCTGCCTCCTTGAGCCCCTCTCTTGCTGAGGTTTGCACATAGTCTGGTCGGCGAGAGGCCGCGTCCGGCACCACCAGCGTGCGCCCTGGCACGTGCTCCATTGCATGCACGCCCACCTCCACCAGGTCCTCGTACCACCTCGCTTGTCGCCTGCTGGTTCCCGGCCTGGAGCGAAGAGCCACTTCAGCGGCGCGTGGTCTCCCATGAGTCGGAACTCCGTGAAGATAAGGTAATGCCTCCATGTTTGAGTCGTGCAGTGATGAATCGTTGCTAACTCCCGTTCCCCTGCATGGTAATTTTGCTCCGCTGATGAGAACTGCTTGCTCTCGAAGGCGATCGGCTGCAGGCCCTTCCCCAGATCCTGCATCAGTACCCCAGCCAGTGCCACCGCACTAGCGTCCATCTGTACGACGAATGGGCTGGTGCCATCATGAGCTGCCTTCTGACCTGGAAGAATCAACGTAGGGGTTGTGGTCAGCACCGTCTTCAACCGCTCGAACGCCCGCTCTTGCTCTGGGCCCCACTCCCAGGGCACTAAGCTCTTCGTCAGCTTGGTCAATGGGTGAGCTAGATCGGAGAACCCCTAGATGTACCGGCGGTAGAAACCGGCCAGACCCAGGAACTGTCGCACATGTTTGACAGTTTCCAGCTTGGGCCAATCCCTCACCGCTGCGATCTTGTCCTGCTGAAGTCGGCATCCTTCACGATCAATGACATGCCCGAGGAACCGTACAGAGCGCTTGAAGCACCGCAGCTTCGATTCCTTCAGCAAAAAAACGGGCAAAAAAATCGTTTTTTACTGACAATATTAATTTTATTTGTAAATTACGTAGTATTGTGTGCGAGGGTAGATATATTTTTTGAAAAATCATGCAGGGAAAATACCGGAGGAGCCGAACGAGCCCAGTGGAGGCCGACACAGCGCGCGACCCGACCTTCCCACCCGTCGCCTTCCTGTCTTAGTTCTACCAGACGGGACACTAACTACAAACCCTCTTCCCCTTCCGCAGGACAACTCTCCTTTTACCCGTACTCTCCTCTTTCAGCCTTCTACGCAGGTGAAGATGGTCTCCATCATCAACGCGGGCACCCGGAAAGCGCTCGAGAGCACCATCCCAGGGCTGCAGCTGCGTCAGGAGGGGGCGCAGGAAGAAGGACCAGGCATCCTCGAGAATTTGCTGCGGGAGCAGCAGGAGCTCCCGGGAAGCGAGCTCCGCCAGGCGCTGGCCACCAGACAGGGGAGGCCACTGCATTGGGCGCAACACCCAACGAGGCAGTTTGCCCCTTTCACTCTCACGGTCCCCAGCCTGGGGGGGCCGGCATCTCCTTTCCAGGGACCAAGATGGGGGGAGAGGACAGGCCCGGACGACTGGAGAACGCTATACGCCCGTGCAGGTTCCATCCGGGCGGCGGTGGGCTCCCGCATCTGGGCCTGCCGTATGAGGCTTGCGGCAACGTTCTGGGGGACGCGGCAGGGGGCGTACACCAGGCACCTGAGCAGGGCATCGGGGTCTGGAGCCCTCCCGCCGCGCAGGAGGCACTACAGGCAGCGTCGCAGGTTCACGCTGGAGCAGACGGAGCCGCGGGCGGCGGGACAGGCGGGGACATCGTGGGCGTCCTGGACCGTGGCCATCGCGGTGGTCTCGTTCCTTGCCATCCTGCGGAGGCGCGGGGCCCTCCGCAGGAAAGCGGCAAGGTGGCCGGCGGCCACCCTCGTGGCAGTGGTCCGCTGGAGAGGCTTTGTTCGCAGGAGGGAAGCACTAGCGACACTGCCCAACTCATCGCTGCAGGAACTGGAGGCGGCGGCCACTATGGCCGACATAGTACAGGGGCTGGGGCTCCAGTACTTTTGCAGAGAGGGGAACCTGGACGGGCTCAGCAACGAAGTCCGGACCCTGAGGGGGGTTGTCGCCAGGCACCTCGATGTGGACCTGCGGAGAGGCCTCCCGGGGTCTTACCAGAAGAGGCTTCTCGGGTTGGCAGGAGCGGCGAGCACCCCGTGGGGACGAGCCATCCGGGCCTCACCGCAGCTCAAAAGAAAAAGAAAAAGAAAAAAGAAAAAATGTGACTCTCCCTACTGGAAGCGTGATATTTGAAGGTGCACAGCTGTTACGCCTGCCCCTAGTCACATGCACAATCAAGGCGGCTTCTTGCTGTTTTTTAGAGTCTTCTCCTTCTCCGACCTGCTGTGTGAAATCAACATCTTGGCAGCCCATTCCACCGCGATGCTACTGATTTTCTTGAGGAGGGCTTCCGCTTCCTTCTTGTTGAAGCCTAGGTGTTGCGTGAGAGCCCTTGCGTTGTGTTCATATACCGACCCCGTGGTTCCGAAAACCATCGGGTGAAAGAACACTTTATATCCTTTGGATCTGAGTAGTTCCATAAGGGGCTCATACTTGTTGAGTTTATCGTGAAGGGACACATACCAGCGAGTGTCCCACGTGAAGGCCACCTCTATGAGGTGGATTTCTCCCACATCCTCCCTGTGGGTGTTTTCCGGCCTGCCTGGGGGGGCGTCCCTGACGTCCTCTGCACCCTTGATCATGACAATATCCACAAAGTGTGGTATGTCGTCTGGGGGGTCCTTCGCCCCCGGGTGGTCCCTTCCGTCCCTACGGCACTGACCCCTTTTGAGTACGAAGTCCGGTATCGGGCGGGTACATTTGTTAGTCCCGTCGAGCCCAGCGTGGTGCGCGATCCAGATCGGACTGGCGCCCGTTCGTCCCTTCCTGATCGCTTCGTAAAGGGTCCTTGCCACTTCGTTGTGCCTGGCTGTGGCCATGTTCATGCTGGTCTCGTCTTTGCATCCAGCCAGCCTGTGTGCCGGAGTGTCCCTCCTCCCGCAGAGGGCGCAGTCCGGGACCGGATATTTGTTCGGCCATATGAGGTGCTTTCTGGCAGTCGTCATGAGGACCCCAAACCGGCACCTTAGAATCAGGGACCTGAGCGTCGGTGGAGTAACCTTCCAGAAGTGATTGGATATTCCTGGTATCGACTTGTCCTGGAGAATTTCCCGCGGGGGCTCCTCCAATCTTCTTCCCATGTGTGTCTCGACTGCGGCAGCGTCTGCGTGGCTTGTGGCGGCCCTGTCTCCGTTTCCCCGGTGCATGGCCTCCCGGTCCCTGTTTCTCTTTCTTTTTCTCTCTGGGGCCGCCTCCTGGTAGGCGTCTATCGCTTGTTGTGGAACGTCCGTCAGGTTCTGGAGTTCCGACTCTCCCAGGTCCATCTCCATCATCGAGCGGCACAGACCGTCAATTGGGTCCTCACGTTCTGCCTCCTCGATCGCTTGCATCATCTCTCTGTCTGGCGAGTTCATGGCCCCCCTCTCGCCCATGTCCAGAGGCGGCCCCCGCGTCTCATCGAATTCCCAGAGTAGGTCCCACTCGTCCTGAGTGGCCACTTGATCCCGCGGGTGTACCTGTTCCTGGTCGCCCGGCTCCCGTCGCTCCGGCGGGTCGTCCTGGCTCCGGGGAGCGTGCTGGAGTTCCTCCAGGAGCATCGGCTCCTGGAGATTCTCCCCTGGTGTCCCCATTTCCACGTTCTGTCGGCCCCGGTCGGGGCCTTGGGCTGGCCCTGGGGCGCCGGTCGTGGGGTTCTTTGTCATAGAGCCCTCTGCTGAGATAGCTCCCTCCCGATTTCCCCTGCCGGGTGTTCCCCATTCTTCCCACGGGCTGCTCGGGGGCTGTAGCCATTTTCTCACTGACTTGTGCTGTGTCGCTTTTAGTGCAATTCTTTCTGCCACATACCTTTCCACCGCCCCCTCCCCTTGCAGGGGCCTCATCGATTCACCATCCCGGGCATTGGCCACGAGCGTGTACATGGTCCTGTTGTCCCATGGGTCAATTTGGGTGGTGCCCTCCTGGTTCTCTGCTGCCTGTTTGGCCGCCTCATCTGCCTTGTCGTTGCCCTTCACCCCCGTGTGGCTTTTGACCTTCCTGAGTGAGACCTTCGTTCCCTGGCTGTTATGCTGTTCGACCAGGGAGAGTATATCCTCAAGCAAATCCCTGTGTCTATGGCCCTCCATCGTGTGGGGTCTGGATAACATGTTGAGTATTTGGTACATACTGCAGAGGCTGTCCGTGCAGATTGCTATCTCGCCCGGTGTTGTGCATTCTCTGGCCCTGAGTGCCGCGTGGATCGCCAGGAGTTCCGCCCTGTTGATGGTGAGGTGTCCACCCGTCGACCACGTGCCCCTCCAAGTTCTGGGGTTTTCATCCCCTCTGGGGTCCCAGTAGGCCGCTCCCACTCTATGTAACCCCCCTTCTTCCTCTGGGTCCAGTCGCGATCCATCCGTATAGAGGAACGAGGTTGCATCCCAGGCTTTGTTGATTTCCTCTAAGGTTCTGGAACGTCCGGTTTTGCGCTTAATGGGACACGTGGGGAACCTCTCCCTTACTTCCGTGTGTCCCCTGTCCCTGTCTTGTCTGCTGAAGAGCATGGGAGTGCGCTCCATTGCTTTTAGCCATCTGGCCCTCGAGTCCTCTTTGATCTTGTCCAAAGGCCATGCCGTGTTCGCCGCATGGTACTCCGTGATCGTGACCTCGGCGAGTCCCCTGTCGCGCCATGTTTGTCTCATGGCCCTCGCCGCCTCCGGGGTGCGGTCTTCCTTGGGGACCTCACCTCCTTCGTTCCCCCATCCCTGTCTGCGCGACATGCTCGGTATTTCCCATTTTCTCATCGGGTGAGGGTCGAAGATCATGTCGTGTTGACTAGTGCTTTCCATCGCGTTTTTGACCGCCGCCATGTCTGACACTGCGTCCGAGGTGTGGACCCTCGGGTTGGCCGGTCTGAGGTTCCGAATCGTGTGGTACTTACGGACCGTGCAGTACGTGCTGCGCTGCAGGGCCTTCCCGACTAGTTCCGCCGCCCCTTCTGGGTCCGGGCAGAATTTTTGCCATCCCTCTGCGTTGGCAACAACTAGGATCCTAACTCCCCAGTTGCTGTAGTCCTTCTTCGTGACGCCTGATACCGTGGTGCCTCCCCAGTGGTCTGGGGGAAGGAACGTAAAGCTTTTTCTTGGGATCACCCCAAATTCATGTATCCTAGTATCTCCATACCTCCTGCAGTATGCCTTGGCTGGCGTTCTCGTCCAGGCCGGGTAAATTCCTACCCCCAGTACCGGGGTTTTCGCCATGGTGGACATCAGGGCCTCCTTAAGCGCTTTGTCTAGGTCTGCCGCCGTGTACTCCGGATTGAACTCGAAGGCGCCCAGCTCTCCCCATTGGGTGTCCCATGCAGACCCTTTGGATCCGAAAATCTTGTCCCTGTCGAACTTGGAGCAGTATGTCGCCGTGTGGCTGTGTACGTTGAGCGGCGACGCGAATACCTCCGCCTGGATCCCGAAGGCCTCCTGGAGCGCTTGCATAATTTCCGGAGGGAGCGTCCAGTGATTCTGCAGTGCAGTTTTCTTGACTTCCTCCTCCTCCTCGCAGGAATATCTTTTGAGCAGGAGGACTACTTCTGTGGCAAATCCGTGGACTGTGCCCAGCTGTGGCTCCCGCTCCTCGAAGGACCGCCGTCGCTCTTCCCCCGCCCTTGTATGGGTCTGATCTGCGCCGTCCGTGCCCGCCGCGGCCACATATCTGTCGTAGAGCCTATCGAGTACCTCTTCTTTGAGGGCGCCTACCATCTTGCCTCGCTCGTCGTGCGCGAACACGTGGTGCCTGCCTGTCTCTGTCGTGAGCGTGCACTTGCCCGAGGGTGCTGCGTCCCAGTCTGGGTTAAAGGGTTCAGTGTCTATGTTGAGCGCGGTGACCCCCGGCCAGTAGTGGGCATGCCTCGTGGGAGCTCCTGACAGCGGTTCTCTTTCTGTGGGTCTCCGAGCCTGCTGTGCTTCCCGCTCCTTGTTGTGGAACGTGGCGGTCTCTCGTTCGGCCCGGCTCGGGTTCATTCCCGCAATTCCTCCTGTCAGCAGTGTGTCCTCTTCGACCCATGCCTCCCCTTGTGGGCGAACTGGCCCAAGCAGGTATTCCCTGCTTCCCCAGTGCGTCCTAACCGCTAGGATCGTGGTGCTCTCGGACGCCTCAACGGCCTGGGGTTCCTCCTCCGTTTCTTCGAGCACTTCCGGATCATTGGCAACCGTCGGGCCAGCGCCTACCGAGAGCTCCATGGTGTCGATCCTCCACCACATGTTCCTGTTCCGGCAGTCATTAACAGGGGGGTGCGTTGCCCATGCGACCTGTTCACTGCTTACGAGGTGCGTGGTCATCAGCCTAACCGCGTCTCTCGGGAATCCGATTTTGGCCGCATGCTGGAACAACTCCCCAGTCCTGACATCTCCTTTGGATAATTGAGCGAGGACCCATGTCCTCAGCTTCATGATCTGCGCCGCGGTCCCCTTCCATTTCGTGCCTCTGCCGTCTTCCAGGCTAACCTTTGTGACCCGGTGGGGGCTTGTTTCCCTCTGGGGCGTCTGCGCAGGCGGATTCGGCCTGGGTCTGATCTCCTCGCTCTCCACTGTGGCTTGGGGGCTTTGTATGATCTGCCTGGTCCTTTTCTCACCGACCTTCGGGAGCTCCCGGGCGTGCCTGGGGGTTGTTGGCACCGTGTTTGCCTGGGTCTGCCTGGTCGGGCTCCTCCCGACTTGCATTGGCCCCGCGCCAGCCTCTTCCTGGATTTCGTCATCCACTTCCTCGAAGGAGATTGGGTCGTGAGTCTCTCCCTCCCCGTGGAACACGTGGTGGCGCTCCCGTTGTTCCAATTCTCCTATGCGCGCCATGATTGGGCCTCTCATGGCTTTCCTGTATCCCTTGGAGGTCGTAGCTTCTCCGCCCTCCGGGGGCCCATGCAGCCCGATCCAGGACTCCCACTTCTCTCCTGTGGTGGACCTATTCCATTCCTGCCACTTGTCAATCATGTAGCACACCCAGACGCCGCATTGGTATCCGTCCCGTTGGTGTGCGACCCCCATGTTGGAGACCGTTACGATGACCGGCGGCCATCCCGGCGGTCCTGCCCACTGTCTCAGCGCCGTCAATAGGCGCGTGTCTTCCCCCCCCATTGGGTCGTAGAGGTAGATTGAAACACTGGTGTCTTCATTTTTTCCGAATAGGAGCACATTCCAGTGGCTGCCGTCGCAAGTCAGGACAAAGGAAAATCCCTCGTCCCGGACCGTTTCCATCGTGTTGCGCATCTGCGCCTCGTATTGTTCCGACTGCTCGAACTCGGTTCCGTTGAGGGCATCCGCGAGTTTCGTTTGGTGCACCGACACTGTGTCCAGGCCTGTCGTGCAGAGGCTGTGGGTTTCCACTTGTATGGAGCTAAGCCACGCCTCCCTGCCTCTGGTGTCCGAGAAGACCCCTTCCGTCCTGTGCCTGGGGGTGCCCTCCCCCCGGGGCTCGTTTCCTCTTCTTCCTCCCCCCTTCAGGAGGCTGTCCGCATGGGACCCCTCAGAGCGGTTTCTCCTCATCGCCCTCCTGCTGTCCATCGCCTCCTTCTCGGTGAGTCTTGCTCCAGCTCTGGCTGCGTGTCGCAGGTCTGAGAGGAATTTTTCCGCCTTGGGTCTCACGCCTACGGAGTCCATGATCATGACTCTACCCCCCGGGTCCTCAAGCAGGGTGGGTCTGACTCCAATATCGTGGCATTTAAAGGCGTCTTCGTGGTCTTCTTCGTCCTTGGCGCAATAACCTGTCGCCATTTGTTTTAAGGCGTTTTTGGCTTGCATGGAGGTCGTGGGGGGTCCTCTTCTTCCCGCGTGCCACAGCGATCGCGGGCCCCATTTGTGTTGAGTGGGGTGGAAGCCCTCTTCCCAAGTGGTTAGTTCTTCCCCTTCGGTCGCCTGGGGTTCTGCCAACCTTTGGAACCCTAGAGCGTTGTGTGTCCCTTTGGACGGCATAAACTGGGGTTTGAGGGTGAGGTTCTTCGGGTTGTCCCAGAATCGCGCGTCGTTGGGCTTGTCAGCGAGCGCTTCGCATATATATGTGTACAGCATGAGCATGAAGGTTCGCATGCGCCCTTGAAACCTGGCGGGGACTTTTGTTTTTGCTTCTCTGAGGCTGCACGCACGGGGGCCCCCCTTCGCCACATAAAACCCCTCCTCCACGAAAGGGAGCAGAGGCAGCAGCGTGGTCAGACTAAGCGGAATTTCCTCCTGGTCATTGACTGAGTAGATCTTCACGCTCTCCTCACCCGTGTCCTGGTCAACGACCGTTCTGTGTCTGCCTTCGAGCGCATTCGGGAAGGGCTTCCGAACCGCGTTCGCAAGTTTGGAGATAACCCCGTGCTGGGTGTTAATCAGGTCCGCCAGTAGCGGTCCAGATCCTGTGAGCAAGACTTGGTGCTCACGTAGCACCGCAAGTTGCCGGGCTGTGCAGCACCTGTCGAGTTCCCCAGTTCTGACCGTACCGTCCACCTGTCCCTGTCTGCGGTTGTAATGATACCTGACCAGCCCCCTCGTGGTGGCACCAAGTTGAGAGGTCTGCTTGACATGAAAGGCCTCACTTTCCCTGAACACCTCTCTCGGCCTTTCTCGAAGGTCTTCCCTGGTGGCGGTGGCCATCTGCAGGGCGCTCGCCACACTTTGTGCGTACGTGGCCAGCAGTGGTGTGTGCCCAAGCCCGTAGGAGGTTTTCGGGAGTGCCGTGTAGCAATTAGCGGTGCCTCTTGGCAGTCCATTAAGGAGCTTGTATGCCCCGCCGATAATCGCGTCTAGGTCCTCGATTTCCTTGGTAGAAAAAATCCCTAAGGGAAGGGCATATCTAAGCTGTCCTATAATTGCCGAGCGGAGGACCTCCTCCTGCTGTCCGCTCGTCAGAGGGGAGTGGAGGAGCGCCTGTATCCTTTCCCTTGCCTGCAGAAAGGAGGCTTGCTTTTGGACCGTCCAGTCCCCCGAGAGGGCTACTTGTATCCCAAGGTACTTGTATGGGTCATCCGGGTGGAGGTACGGGAATCCATGCTTGCCTACCCTGGGGGTGCGCATGGTGACATCCTCGTATGTCTCCTCAGGGATCGGAGACCCTTTTTCGTCCGTTCCCGTAATTCCGCATTTGGTCTTGTTGATTCGAAGTCCACTCCAATTGGAGTAAAGTTCCAGCTTCCTGACTTGCACTGCCAGTTGCGTTGCCGACTCCGCGATCAGGGCGAGATCGTCCACATATGCCGCCGAGGAAGTGCGAATTGGTTTGTCTGAATCCGTGAGGCGGTGCAGATACCCCTTGTTGCCCGCCTTGAGCC
>LGRX02033974.1:0-33337 GCA_001247695.2 Cymbomonas tetramitiformis | reverse complement strand
TGCTGCGAGGCTGAGGCAGCTGGGGACCCGCCTGCCACGTGCCGCGAGTCTGAGGCAGCTGGGGACCTGCCTGCCACGTGCCGCGAGTCTGAGGCAGCTCGGGACCCGCCTGCCACGTGCCGCGAGTCTGAGGCAGCTGGGGACCCGCCTGCCACGTGCTGCGAGTCTGAGGCAGCTGGGGACCCGCCTGCCACGTGCTGCGAGTCTGAGGCAGCTGGGGACCCGCCTGCCACGTGCTGCGAGTCTGAGGCAGCTGGTGACCCGCCTGCCACGTGCTGCGAGTCTGAGGCAGCTGGGGACCCGCCTGCCACGTGCTGCGAGTCTGAGGCGCCTGTGTGAACGCCTGCCACGTGCTGCGTCTGCAGGCAGCTCGGGACCCGCCTGCCACGTGCTGCGAGTCTGAGACAGCTGGTGACCCGCCTGCCACGTGCTGCGAGTCTGAGGCAGCTCGGGACCCGCCTGCCACGTGCCGCGAGTCTGAGACAGCTGGTGACCCGCCTGCCACGTGCTGCGAGTCTGAGACAGCTGGGGACCTGCCTGCCACGGTTCTCATACTTCAAGCGAGTCTGAGGCAGGCAGGAGCGGCTGAAGGGCTGTTGTACCTCTATCAAGACGGTATGCATATTGGCATTCCACTTCACACCAGCTTCCTTCATCTCGGCCTGCCCAAACATTCTACCTCGCGAGCGAGTTTGACCAAAGAGGTGGATGGTGCGCCCTAAGAAGCTTCCTTGGGCGACGCGGGGACAAATCACGGTTCCAACCATATGTGACAAGCTTCATTTGCATACGCACTTAACGCATAAATACCGTCATTCTTCTTCCAGCTGGCTTCTGCCAAAAGGCTGGACGGCAATGGAGGGCGAGGAGCACCCAGGGTATTGCTAATCACCTGTATACGGAGTGCATCCTCCTGGCGACGTGCTTGGCAGGCACACCGAAGGAGCAGGTTGTAGGTTTTGAGCGAGGGCTGTACGCCAGCAGCTTTCATGGCCTCGTACACGACCAGCGCGCGCTCCGCTTGGCGCTGCTTCCTGCAGAGACCGCACACATGTTGCATGACCCCTCAGTGGCGGCGCGTTGCATAGCACGGGCCAAGTTACTCGTTGCGCAACAGCTGGCACGCAAATGCGCGACTATCGCCTGCGGCAAACCGCAGTACGCAGCTGCATAGTATCCGCCTGCAGCAACACCGGTGCGTCAATAGATAGCCCCCGCATGCGGCAACCGGTGGGCACTTCATTTTCGATGGGCATGATACCCACGGTGCGTCAGTGCGCGGTCACCCGTTGTTGCACATTCAGTGCGCTTTTTCACGGTCTCACACAAGCGCAACATCAAGATACCAAAGTACCCAAGCTCTATGACGCTGAGCTTCTTGCACTCCAAGTTACAGGGTTGCTTAACCGTGCGTAGGCACTTGGATAGCGCGAGTGCGGGCGAGCGCGCAGGTCGGGGAGCGGCCCGAGGTCTTCCGTGCAAGGGGGAAGTGGGAGAGATCAAAAAAGCAAGCCGCACTATTTCGCACTGGAATCCGGACCTGCAAACGAGTATCAATGATACATATGTTTGTTCATTGGGAGGAATGATTGCGGCCGACATGTCCTCCACGAGCTTCAGAGCTACAGGCAAGCTCTTCGTGTTCTGGATGGCGCCCTTTATCTGCGAGGGAGAGGCGACAACAAATCAGAAGCAAGACCGCGCCATCAGATGCGGCGTCTCAGCGACTGAAGTGATCCCTGCATCAACTTGGTTTCCTGTGCGGTACATGGTCGGAAGCTCATTTTGAAGTGCCAGCTTAAGCCGCTCGAAAGTTCTTGAAGGGGATGGAAAGAACGGTTTGCGAGATTTTTACCCAGGGGTTGCCAAGGCAGCAAACTGTTTTGATCAAGTTTTGTGTGTGCGAAGGCGATGAGAACAGCAGGAACTTGAGAATGTACCCGTTTCAAAAGCCGAGGGTCGGACATTTGGTCAAAGTCTTTCGTGAAGTCTTCAAGGTTAAGAGAAGTATTCGGTGGGTGTTTGCTCTTTTTCGTGCCACGATATCTTCTTTTCGGCGCTCTTCTATTCCCTACGTTCCCTTTTCCAGAGTTCATTCTGACAACCTTGACAATCTCATCCTTAGAGTCCGAGACTGGTGCATCGCTACCACTCGCATCAGCTTGCATCAGAATTCTGGTTTTCGCGACAGCCCTGCAGTGTGAAGGCAGACTTAGCAAACGCACTGAATTTCTGACACCGAAAGGCTAAGATTTATCAATAGGATCTTACCCTTGATGACGGATAACAACTTTCGTTTTGCGTTGAACCGCCGTGAACGGGCGGTACCATGTGCTCAGGCGGGTTGGGACGCGCTTTGCAACAGTAGGTGGCGCGAATCGTTGTGGCGCAAAACCTATGAAAGCACTCCGAGTAACGCTGAACATATTCTCGGCGCTGAAGCAATATTTTAACGACTATAAAGCACACAGAATAGCCTGGTTAGGAGATGGTTTTCGGGATGGTCTTCACTTCGAACTTCGCACTTCCTGCGTCTTGGCTCTCATCTCAGCGAGGAAAATCAGACAAAATCAGAGGATATCCCTCTGGACAAAATCTTTTGCATATCAATCTGCCCCAGAAAAGGAGTCCCCATCACTTCGGAGGGACCTGTCGCAGAAGCAGTTTTTCTTCGGAACGTCTGGTCGCTGCTCCATCGAATGCACACCCTCGCCTGAACCTGTATTTCCGCGCGAGGCAGCTCCTTTGCCACGATCCCCACTCGACTGCGCGCAATCGAGACGCCTCCCTCCCTCTGCTTTCATCTGTAATCTTGCAAAACTCCGACGCGAGAGGCGAGTCTCCCGTTCAGTTTGAAAATAAGGATCACTCGGACTGCTGGTGTGGGAGCATTCCTTCCTCCTACGCTTGAGCACCCGGATTTGCAAGGGCCAGGTCTCCGAGGAGTGCGTTGCTGAACTTCCATGACGTCCCCTTAACCTTGTGGCTGCCCATAACACCGCGTGTGCATACTGAAGCGGAGTGATAAACGCATATCTCCTTGGATCTCCTCGGATAAGTCACATTTGTTCTCAACATATATTCCAGCTCAATCCGCTGCGAGTCCGTCTCTTCGAGCACAACTATTCGGTTCGTAATAACGGGGAAAAGAAAATACAACGCCATATCCTGCTTTTAAACGGTGGGACAGTGCTGCCTCTTTGCCAAGATTCTCGCCCTGACCGTTTTCATAAATTCGTATTCAAACACAATTCGGGAGCACTGTTATATACGGAAGGTTTTGGCGAATCGTTTTAGTATCAAATCATCATCGAGCCGTATCAAACGCCAAGTTTCCTGTTGTGTAACCAAAATAGTTTACTGAAATTCTGGTTAGTTGCGGCATCACTTCGTGAAAAGACAGATCTCACAGAGACCACACGTTTGCTTGCAGCAGCCGTTCGGAAAGTGAACCATAGCAAATCAGCGTCGGGGATTGCTTAATCATGACAGCTTAATCCAAAGGAAATTTGCGTTCTAGCTGTGTACTGTAGGCGGAGAGGTTTCGAGATTCTATCTACTCGTAGACCAAAGAGCACGTACAATACGTACGTACAGTCAGTAAGGCGGCATAAGCTTGAAAATCCCACGAAAATTCACGCGCAAGTTGAATTTTCGCAGGTTACCTTGTCATCTTGTAAGGGTCAACTATCAGTACTCAAGACTATTGACTGACCAATCTCACCCACCGCGGCTTGGGTAGTTTGCGAGGTTTTCTGGTTTCGATACCTCACATAACTGCGCTTCACGACTGCGCTCGTCGCAATGTTTTCAGTTATGGGAAGTTCCGATCGTTAGCTTGTGCTCCGCAGCTCGATGTGTGTCGCCGCCCATACTGCATCGATACGGCGCCGGCGTCGAGTTATTTAAACGCTGGTTGCAATAGCTTCAATAAAGTCATCAACCGTGGACGATAGATGCAGGCCTTTCAGAGCTTAGATCCGCTGCTATGGGTCCGCAGGGTGCCTCCTAAGCTTCCAGCATGGACGAAACTGACGCCGCGACGAAGCGGAGAGAACTTCGGCGTGCCATATATGAACTCAGGGATCGCGGCCTCTATCAGGTAACCCACGTCCACGAGCACTTCACTCATGCGATGTACTGGACCTGCGCACGCCCGCAAAGAGGCTCTTGGTAAGTGTTGGAAGGTGCCGAGCTATTGCAATTTGAACACGGCGCTCAAGCGATGGACTTTCCCCAATTTGAACGCGAGCCCCCAAATGGGCTCGGTGGCCTGCGGGTCACTCACAGGCCACGTGGCACGTACTGCGCCCCCGTTGAGAGCGGGATCGCCCACTCACGACTGCTCTGAGAAGACTCCCTCTTGGTTTATCCGTTTGTGGTGCCTGAAAGAGATGAAACTGATAGAGATGAAACTGAGTGTTGTTCACCGGTTCACCTGCTGTTGCCGGGGAAACTCCATATCTGTTGTGGCGAGCACACCGTGGCATCTTGCCCCCAGAGCCCTTGTTGTATGCGCTCCGGGTCTGCGGGCTGATCCCCACAGGCGGTGCTGTGTATTTGTTTTACCGCAGAGTGCAAAATGGGCGGCGGAGCAGGCGGTGGGGTTCCGACCGCTCGCTAACAACGAGACCTCCTTGAGGTTAGATCCCACTAGAAGCCACAGGCTTTAGAACGTGGCAGGCAAAAAAGGGAAGCTGGTGGATAGACTGTGTCGCTCTCCCCACCCTAGTGTCCTAACGGTCTCACCGCTGCCGGCCCCAATCACTTTGCAGTGCTTTGAAAACACGTTCCAAAGGTACCCACAGCTATCGCCCCGCAGCCCTAGCTCCGCCCGCGCTCAGAGCCCTCCAAGCCGGCCCGCAAGCTTGTGCCAGAGCACCTTTACGCCTCGGGAGTAACGCCTCTCCCGGTTTCCCGCAGCCAGGTTGGGGCCTCGCACGCGCTGCCTGGCCGATGCGAGATGCCCACGCAGGTCCAAGAAGCTCCGTCGTTGTTTACATGCAGCTAAGCGCAAGCCGCGGTCTCCTCTGCGGCGCTCACCTGCAGAGCCCCCGTCTCCGGTGGGTCTCCTCTGCGGCGCTCACCTGCAGAGCCCCCGTCTCCGGTGGGGCTCGCCCAAGCCCTGGCTTGTCCCCCAATGCGCAGTGCGGCCACACGGCCTGAGGCGCCATTAAAGGAGCGCGGGGAGGCGCAGTGAGGGGGAGAGCGTGTCAACGAGCTCGAGCATGAAGGAGGACGACGGGGAGGGCCACGATGAGGAGCTGTTCTTGCTCGCCAAGGCATATTTCGACTTGAAGGTGCCTGATCCCTGAGATCTGAGAAGGGCGAAGTTGCATCTTCCCAACCACTTGAGCCAGAACTCGTGATGGGACAAGGGTGCGGCGTCTGATTGGGAGGGAGCTCGACCTCGGCAGGAGTATCGGCGCTGCGCGCACGCGCTGCGTAGCGTCAGCGGGCGGAGGAGTCTGTTTCTTCGCTGCTATGCACTCTACCTTGCGGGTGAGCCCCACCCGGAACCTGCCTGAACGATCGTGCGGGTCCTCGGTTGCGGCCACACGGATGCGCGTCGTCATGCCCGCGATGCCAGACTGCAGACCACGTGCCACATGGGAGGGCTTCAGATCTCTTCGGTGTTTCCTCAGACGAGGCGGGCAGCGAACTTTTGCCACGCTCGAGCGCGCCTCCATGTCAGCAGTCGCGCTCCGCCCTGCGAAGGGCTGAGAAGCTGATGCCGTGCCCCACGTCGGCCACCGTGTGAGGGATGCATGCGGCCGGGCCGGGCGAAGCTTCGGCCCTCCGTGCCGCCGCCCTCCAGTAGCAGTCGCTGCGCGCTACACCAGTGTTCAGCTCAAGAGGGGTTGAGGGGCCTAATTTTTCAGGGGAGAAGAGGAAGTCGGAGGAAGCTGTGGAGCTGGCGGGCATGATGGCAGGGCGCAGTACGTTCACTCCCCACCCCCTGGCCTCAACGCTGGTCAGGGCATGTGCTCGGCCTCAGCACGCAGCCCAAAAGGCAGCCCATAGGATCGCTTCGAATTGGCAGCTTACTGAATCCCATCAATCTCACCCCACCCAAAGTCTGCCCCCCTGCATCCTATACAAAGTCGCCCCCTTCGCCCTATGTAAAAGTCTTCTCCCCTTCGCCCTATGTAAAGTCGTCACCCCTTCACCCTGTCTAAATACACATACCCTATGTAAAGTCTTCCCCATACGCCCTATGTAAAAGTCGTCACTCACCCTATGTAAAGTCTTCCCCCATAAGCCCTATGTAAAGTCTTCTCCCCTTCGCCCTGTGTACAGTCTTCTCCCCTTAAGCCCTATGTAAAGTCTTCTCCCCATCTGCCCTATGTAAAGTCTTCTCCCCTTCACCCTTTGTAAAGTCTTCTCCCCTTCGCCCTGTGTAAAGTCTTCTCTCCTTCGCCTTATGTAAAGTCGTCTCCCCTTCACCCTGTGTAAAGAGCTCCGCCCTTCGCCCTATGTAAAGTGTTCTCCCCTTCGCCCTATGTGAAGTCTTCTCCCCATCTCTCACCCTATGTAGGTGCTTCTCCCCCTTCACCTATGTAAGTCTTCTCCCCTTGCCCTATGTAACGTCTTCTCCCCTTCACCCTGTGTAAAGTCTTCTCCCCTCGCCCTATGTAAAGTCGTCCCCCTTCCACCCTATGTACAGTTTTCCGCCCTTCTACCCTATGTAAGTCTGCCCCCCTTCGCCTTATGTAAGGTTTTCACCCCATCGCCCTATGTATAGTCTTCACCCCTTCGCCATATTTAAAGTCGTTCCCCCTTCACCCTGTGTAAAGTGTTCTCCCCTTCGCCCTATGTAAAGTCTTCTCCCCTTCACCGTATGTAAAGCTTTCCCATTTCACCCTATGTAAGTCTTCCCCCTGCACCCTGTGTAAAGTCTTCCCCCCTTCACCCTATCTAAACTGTTCCCTTCTTCGCCCTATTGAAAGTCTTCTCCCCTGCACGCATTGCTAAACGCCCCTCTCTCGACAGCCGGTAGTCTCAAGGTAGCTACTGTTGCGTTGAACGGCGTGATGAACATGCTCTGTGAAGGGAGGGGGCTGCGCTGAACGGCGTGATGAACATGCTCTGTGAAGGGAGGGGGCTGCGCTGAACGGCGTGATGAGCATGCTCTACGAAGGGAGGGGGCTGCGCTGAACGGCGTGATGAACATGCTCTGTGAAGGGAGGGGGCTGCGCTGAACGGCGTGATGAACATGCTATGTGAAGTGAGGGGGCTGCGCTGAGACGGCGTGATGAACATGCTCTGTGAAGGGAGGGGTTGCGCTTGAACGGCGTGATGAACATGCTTTGTGAAAGGACGGGGCTGCGCTGAACGGCGTGATGAACATGCTTTGTGAAGGGAGGGGGCTGCGCTGAATGGATGGGTGATGGGTTCAGATGCTGCAGGCACTGGGGCGGCGGCTGGTGGGACGGCGGCTGCGGCGGGCAACCCAGGAGCAAGCGCTGCCAACACTGCTGCCTCCGGGTACGCATGGCTCTGCCTTTTTGAAATGCTCCGCCCCCCTTTGCCCCCATCCACTCTCGGAACGTCCGCACGCTATCGATTAGGTGTGCAAAGCGAGCGCAACAGCCTGACAGGAGCAAGTGCGGACTTGGGCAGTGTTTCGGCGTCTTCACGCTCCGAGCCATGCACCTGCCCTCATCTGGACCTCTCCCCCTCCCCAGCACGCACGGGGCACCTGCTTAGAACTCCGGGATAGCTCCGGGCGTGTCGTGGCGCGATATGGGAAGTGTTGCCAGAGGGAGCGTTGGTCGGGGTGTGGCATGTGTGTGGAGAGAATGGCGGTGAGATGGGGTTGTTTGCCAAATCGGGGATGGCGAATGTGGAGGGTTCTATTCCTTGGCCGGAAGGGGCGCGCGTGGGGTATGGCGCCTGCAGAGGAATGCGGTGAGTGGAGTTGATATACCAAAGGGAGGCTGGCTCAGAGGGCGATGCGAGTTTCCAGCGCGGATTTGTCGGGCTCCAGCCCGGGCGCTTTAGCAGCAGCCCCATGATTTGCTGGCCGTCGGATTTGTGCGCACACAGACGCCTCACAACATTTTGGAAAGTTTGCGGGGCTCCCTAATCTTTGTGTCCTTGCGCCGCAGACCCTTTGCCAGGAATTAGGTCGGTGCCATCAGATTCTCTTCGTGGGGTTATCCAGCAGGGACTGACGTTTGTTGAACTAATACCGTAGCACCACAGAGAGGATACGAGTCGTTGCTTTACTTTACCTCGCCACGCCCGTGCGCTCCCTTGAGCGGTTCTCACTGCGCTCGATGGCTGGGCGCTCTGCGGGTTCCATGTGCTGCGTCCGCTGTGGCTCCCCTTGCCGCCATCCACGCTCCAGGGTACTTGGCGGGGGGGCGTTGCTGAATCATTGTGGATGCGCTGGCGTGTGTGTCGGCGGGGTACAGGGCGAGCGGCGGTGCGGTGGGATTCCCTGATGCTATGAACACGGTGAGAGCTATGCCGCCTGTGCCTCCTTTGCCAGTCGGTTCATGAGGAGGCGGCATGTCCGTGCGGCGTCATCAGATGCTGTTGCGGGTGTAGGAGCAGCTGCGCCATCGCCCCGAGGGAGCAGCACTTCTTGCTGTACACAGGTGCAGCGGTAATGGGGTATATGTGTGGGGGGGTGGAGGGATGCATCGTGCGTAGCCATGTAAGCATCGAGGAGGTCACATTCGGCCTGAAACATGGTTGCTTTGCACGGATACTTGCAGCGGTGTGAGCGCCACGTGCATGAAGGCCAGCTGGCAGATTGATCAGAATGGCTGCGAGTCCAGGACAGGACTCATGGGCACTCGTGGCGGAGAGCCGCGGTGGGGCGTGTGGCGGGCTTTCATGCGAGGCGATTCGTTCAGAAGAGTCACAGCATAGGAAGGTTCGGGGATTGGGGGGTGCAGGAGCTGGAGCCCCTCGCAGCAGAGCTCAGCGGTCTCCACGAGAGGGTCCCTCCCGACCTTCTGCCCAGCGCACCCCTCGAGTTCCCCATTTGGAATACCCCAATCTTAGCCACGGCGCGCTGGGTCCGACCGCGTCCCCAGTAATAATGTCTAGTAGCTGTGGGCACTAGGTTTCGGCTGAACTCACCGCACGGCAATCCGCGAGTTCGGTGGGATGCGTGCCACCCCTGCCCTGCCCGCGGGTTGCTGGTACTGGACGCGTGACCACACTTGACCGTGTGAGTTGTCATACGTTTCCAGCAGAGTGTCGCAAGTGCGCCGCTCACTCCAAATGCAATGGGGATGCACGCGACGAGCCGCTGGCAGCGTGCCAGCTTCTGTGAGTGAGTTGGCTGCCAGCCTGCCACACGCGCCACCTTTGCCACAGGCCAAGATTCCCGCGCAATCTCCCACGTGGCAGGCCAAACTCCTCCTTTGGGATGCCTCCTGCCGCGTTCGCGTAGAGCGCAGTGGCATCAGGGGCTCAATCGCTTGAAGGGGGGCATCAGGGGCTCTTGGACTCCTTCGGGAAGTACCTCTACGGCGTCATTCTCGCCGACCGTGACCGCAAAGTTGAGGTACCCCGGCATTCCCGCCCATCCTCGAGGACTCCCCGCCCCGGCTCCGCGGCTGTGCGGTTGGACCAGGTGTCCCTCACAGTGGGCACCTATTGCACAGGGCAGGGAGGCGAGAGCCGCACCCGGCAGAGGCCTGCTGTCTGCGCTCATTGACGCTTCCGCCGCGCCGCCTGCTTCGGTGCCCTTCTACGCACTGACCTGTGCGCAGCAGCGACCAGGACCCCCGCACCAGGACCCCCGCACTGGGGCGAGCGCGCCGTGTGCGCGGAGGGCTGGCGGTTTCCGAGCTCAGAGGAAGAGGTGGGAGCACAGGCGCGGGACATGCTGGTGGCGTCGGTGAACGAATACCCGTGGCACTGGGGCGCGTGGCAGGCTCTGCAGGCACGCACCCTCCGCACTCATCGGATCCCGCGCACCCCCCCTCCTCCTTGACCCCCCCGCCCTTGCAGGGCTCTACGGGGGCCCACGGGCCCCGACTTCAGCGGTTCGCGTGTGCACCCCCATCGTCACCGGTGTGAGGAGCTCTGACGCCTTGGCGCTATCGCAGGGCCTGTGCACGGACGAGGAGGTGGTGCAGGGTCTCCCCCTTAACAAACACTGGTAAGCGCGGCCTGCGGAGCCACCCGCCATGCCTGCACACTCTGTGCGGAGCTCTGCCCTACAACGCGCCTGATACTGCAAGGATGCGACTAATTCTAAAGCCAAGTAACGCCACGTGGCACGAATGTGGACCTGGAAGGCCTCCCCACAGTGTCTCAGCCCCAGCAGACACTGCAGCAGTGGGCGGGGGGGCACAAAAGGGAAGGGCACCGGGGTGGGTGGGCATGTGCAGGATGTATGACTTCTTCGAGGCGGCCCTCTGCCTGGAACTCCAGCAGAACACTGTTGGGCTGGAGCGGTACAGCCAGCTGCAGCGCGCTGTGCCGGACAGGTGCCCCAGCACCGGCGTCCCCTCATCCCCCTGAATGAGCTTGCATCGCCCCGTGTAGGGGGGTCTTGTGTAGGGGGGTCTTCGATGGGAGTAGGACCTAGGAGTACCGCCTCCCGCCTTAGTGCTTTGTCACAGGACACATTTGATGCGAACAATACCAACATGAAAGTTGGGATGCCCAATCTGCACAGCCGATGCGTCAATGCGGTGTTGGGCAATGGGCGGTTTGCAGCGACTATGTGGTCACCCAAGCAGCCATAGCGCACTACAACCTGAGAGATTTTGACGAAGCTCAGAATATGTTCCAGGCAGCCTCCCACCTCAATTTCGCCCCCCGTTGCTCCCTCCCAAATGCAGGCCCCCTTCGTGCAGCTTGCATCCCAGGGTGCCCTCTTGCACATCGCAATGTGTTTTCTGATTGGCGCGTTTTCGTTCATGTCGTTGAGTTGTATGGAGGAACCCAAACAATGGAGCATATAGCGCCGCGTACAACCGGGTCCGGCTAGTCGAGCTGGCGGCACGCTGCATGCGCATGCCAGCCTGACTCGAGGACCTCCGAGGCGGGCTAGCTTTGGCCACCCGCACCGCCGCGCCATGCGCTGACATTGCCTCGGCTGTGGGCTTGGATGAACTCGCAGGAGGTGCTGCAGCGCGACCCATTCAGAATCGACGGCATGGATATGTACTCCAACATCCTGTATGTCAAGGTCTGACCCCCAGTCTCAGTCCTTCAGCAGACTGCCCTCCTAAGGCCTCCGGCGAGCTCCATCCTCCGTCAACCCAGATGACAACCCTGATGACAACCCTGATGCCAACCCTGATGGCAACCCTGATGACAAACCCTGATGACAACCCTGATGCCAACCCTGATGACAACCCCGGTGTGTCCTCCGCTGGTGAGAAGGAGTTGACTGAACTTGGGTACGTGACGAGCTCGCATGGGGGAGACGCGCGCCCTTGTGATGCCCGTGTGGCTGACGGGCGCAGCAACTGGGATGATGGGGGCGGATGATGGGGGCGTTGAGCAGGAGTGAGCCATGAGCTCAGCTTCTTGGCCCACCGTGCAGCACTCACGGACAAGTACCGCCCGGAAACCTGCTGCATTATAGGTGAGGGACCGCCGCTGTGCCCGGGCATTCGCTATGTCAAAGATGCAGCACCGCTGCTATGGGGCAGGATGCACGCCGGCAATTAAGGACGGGGGGCGCCGGGGACAGGCAACTACTACAGCCTGAAAGGTCAGCACGAGAAGGCGGTCCTTTACTTCAGCCGCGCGCTGAAGCTGAACCGCAACTACCTGTCCGCATGGACACTCATGGGCCATGAGTACGTCGAGATGAAGAATCCGGCGGCGGCAATTGGTGCGCTCCGTCACCTGGCATCCGAGGCCTTTGCCTTCCTTCCAGACCACCCTGGTGGCCCGCCACCTGACATCCGAGGCCTTTGCCCTCCTTCCAGACCACCCTGGTGGCCCGCCACCTGACATCCGAGGCCTTTGCCCTCCTTCCAGACCACCCTGGTGGCCCGCCACCTGGCATCCGAGGCCTTTGCCCTCCTTCCAGACCACCTCGGACGGAATCAGTCACAAGCCCGTCTGTCGCTGCGTAGAACTTCTCCTCTGTGACAGTCAATTTTGCCGCGTCGGACTCCATGCCAGCCCTGTGCTGGATCATGGTGTTGCGGTTGCTCCGTAGAGCGAACGCACCCTTCACCGTGTTGCGGGCGGTGTAGATCCGCTCGCCCAGCTCCTCCACGCTGGGCGGCTCAGGGTCCTCCCGCCAGTCAATCGTGTGCTTGATACACGCCACCGCGTCGTGCAAGTATGAGAGTGCTCGTACCGCATCGACTGGGTGGGTCGCTTGGAGATTGCGTCGTAGGTCGTGCCGTTGTAAATGAAGTGCATCTTGGGGCATGCCCGCCTCGAGTGCCACGTAGAAAAAGGGTTCCCAACAACGTGTGGCACATGCGGCAGCTGCCGCCAGTGCCTCCAACTCCGTGTCCCCGCTCTGAGCAGATCCCGCGCTCTGAGCGGCGGCTTTTGCACTTGCCGCGACCCGAGCCAGCAGACTTCGTTGGAGGCGCTTCACCGGCTGTGTCATGCTGCTGAGCTGCGCAGTCTGCTGTGCAAGCGGAGCCTCCACGGGGGGAGAATCCCCCTGCGCCGCGGTCTCCTCCAGATCCTCCTGGGACGCTACCATCCATTGTTCGACGTAACCTGCCAGGGGTTTTACAGCTTCCACAGGAACAGAAAAGTGCGGGGGGGGTAGCTTCTAGCAGCGAGCCGCACTTGACAAATCCGCGAGAGATCTCCCGTGTGAAGTTCTTTTGCGAAAGAAAAGAGCTGGGGATTCAACGGATGGAACCCCGGAGTACTGTCGAGTGTAAAGCCCTGAGATCTAGATCAGGGTCTGCTGCTCTCGATCTGGCGGCTCAGGAAAACCGCTCGATCTACCGGTGCAGAAACCTCTAAATTCCAGGCCCCAGTTTTACCAGAATATGAGCTGACGTGTCGATATGTGGGCTGGTTCACCTCAGATGCATACCGGCGAGCTGTGGATATTAACCCAAGAGATTACCGTGCCTGGTGAGTCCGCTGCTCAAGCAAAGAGCGCAGTGCCACTGCGCTCCCGCCATTGCCCTGCGCCACGCACGCGCCAGCTTCCAGCTGGTCCATGTAAGCGTGGCTGGAATTGGATTCTGCAGGTATGGCCTGGGTCAAACCTACGAGCTGCTGCAGATGCCGTACTATGCCTTGTACTACTACAGGTGAGTGACTCACGTCCCTCACAGAGCGTCACCGCTGCACACTCACCCATCTGCTGACGTGGGCACCTCGGTATCTCTCGAGGGCATTAGACTACGACAGGACTTGGACCTACAATTTGGAGAAGATGCCTTGGCAAATTCGGGGAGCGTGCGTGGCGCATCGAGGGAGGGGTGTGGCAGCGTGACAGATCTTAGTGCCACGTGGCTGAAGTAGCAGGCAGCCAGCTTTGTGTGGGTTAGCTATCTACACGGCACGCGTCATCGGGTGGTGTGGGGACTATGGCAGGCGGGCGACCCAGCTTCGGCCGCAGGATGCCAGGATGTGGTGCGCCATGGGGCAGTGCTATGAGCATGAGCAGTTGAACATGGATGAGGCGGTGCGTGCGCCTGCTGGCCGCGGATTGTCCACCTCAAATCGGAACGCTCACGGGCCGCCGGCCGCTGCGCCTCATGCAACCCGTGCGGTGGCTGCCTGCATCGAGCTTGCGCGGGCGTGCTTGGCGCGCTAGAGGGTGCTCAACGCAGCTCCGGCTTTCAGAGCTTGCGATTTCCAACGTTTGGGGGGGTGTTAACTCCTATGGGATGTGGGTGGCGTGACACAGGCCATCCGATGCTATCGGCGTGCCGTGGACAACAATGACCGTGAAGGCATCGCGCTGCACAAGCTTGCCAAGCTCCATGCCAAGCTGCGGCACCACGTAGAAGCGGTGCTGCACTCGCGCCCTCCCGTCCTAGCCCTATCCGCTTCTTTGGTTCGGTGTCCACCTAAACCCCTCGAGTCCCCTTCTGAACAAGGGGGGGGGGTGTGGAAGCGCTCGCCAGGCGCACTTCTATGCTCGCAATCTGAAGCGGCTGGACGCAGAGGGAATCGACGGCGGGAATGACTCCATAGAGGTGCGCCGCCACGGGCCAGTGCCTGGGCCATTCCACCCAGTGGTCTCGCTAGCATCGCAGTGTCGCCGCCATCGTTCGAGGGGTGTTCGGGTGGCGCAATGAGGTTTTTGAGTATGCTAATTAACACGCGTTGCCATCTATCGCCTGCGTGCGATGAACGATGCCCAGGGGGATTGGGGTGGGGGGTGGCAAGGGACCAATGGATGTGATTGGGGTGGGGGGCGTGTAAGGGCAGGCACTGCTGTTCCTGGCAAACTACTGTAAGGAGGGCCAGCGATACAGTGAAGCTGAGAAGTACTGCACACGCTTGCTCGACTTCGGGGGCCCGGCCAAGGAGGTCCGCCTCTTTGTGCTCTGCAGACAGTCCCGCCTGGCCTCAACCCAAGCCTGCCCAGCCTTCAGAGCGCGGCCAGCAAGAGCACTGATTGATGCTGGGCAGCACGTGGCTTGTGCATGCTGGAGTCGGTTCGGTTGGATGACATGGATGGCGCCAGAGGGAGCAAACGGGTTGAAGAGCGTGTGTGTGTGTGTGTGTATGCACGGGTTACCCAGAGACCAACAATTGTTGGGCGATGATCGGTCACATCGTTTCATCTTTCCATGCTGCTTTGCATCAGGGTTGGGAACATGTATGAGTTTGTGGTATCTTGTCACGGCCCCGCCCTGCTCCTGATTTGCTTCTCACATCCACTGGGATGATGGTGGGCTGGCTTTTGTTGGCCGATCTCATGCCGTTCAGTGTGTGTGCTCCTGCTGCTTTGCATCTGGGTTGGGAATATGTATGAGTTTGTGGTATCTTGTCACGGCCCCGCCCTGCTCTTGATTTGCTTTTCACATCCACTGGGATGATGATGGGCTGGCTTTTGTTGGCCGATCTCATGCCGTTCAGTGTGTGTGTATGCTTATCCTTGCGACTCCTTTGGCACCCCGAAGCCACAGGAGACTGCACTATGTACCCACGCCGGGGATCAAAGGATTCAGCACATACTTCAGGACACTCATCCGGATGTGTGTATGCTTATTCTTGCGAATCCTTTGGCACCTCGTAGCCACAGGAGACTGCACTATGTACCCACGCCGGGGATCAAAGGATTCAGCACACACTTCGGGACACTCATCCGGATTCTCCGGAGCTCACTAGTGAAGAATGGGACCCCCTAAGCCTTACTGAGCCACTTGAGCCCATTTTTAACTGCACCGCCAGCGCACTGCCACCTTGTGCCTGAAGCCGGTTCATCCCTGCCCCCGGAGCTGTGCGAGCCATATCTCCACTACCAAGCCCACGCGCAAGACCACCCCTCTGCTCCCTGAGCCTCACTGGGCCACCTGAGCCCTTCTGCGGCTGTCATGCCGGCGCACTGCTGCTGTGTCTCTGGAGCCGGCTCACCTCCGCCAATCGAGCCACCCCTCCACCACCAAGCCCACATCCCACATCACCCCGCTGCCCCCTACAGCCTGGTCTCAAGAGAGCTTGCCCACCCACGCCACGGCCAGAATGCCCAAGCGCTGTCCCAAGGGGCTGAGAATGATAAACTGGGTTGCCCTCATCCAAACTTGCGCATCCGCCACCGACTTGCGCCTGTAGCCCTCTACCCCCAGCACCAACTCCCCGTGACTGGAGCCCTTGCGCTGATTGCCTTGCGAGGTGGCCGCGAACTTGAGCAATGCGCTCCACACTTGCGCTGTAACTGTCACGCCGCCCTGTTCCTACTTGGGGTCCCATCCCCACAGTTGCCTACAGATGTGTGTGTGTATGCTTATCCTTGCGACTCCTTTGGCACCCAGATGTGTGTGTATGCTTCTTGTTGCTGACATCCAGGTCATTAGGTACCCTGCACATGACTCGTACTTGGCCGACAAAGCTAAGTATGGGATTGTCACGAGCCAACTGCATCGGTTCGCTGAGAGATGTGTCCTTTGGCAAGACTTTGTTTACAACATAGCTCTTGTTATCCACAGGATGACACAAAAGGGTTACCACAGCAGTGGGGCTTTTTGCGGCGCTTTATGGTGGAGAGGCCCGGTCTGTATGATAGACGATGTCCGGGTTGCTGGATCTCGCGCGTCAGGCGTAAGCTGGGGGACTTACGTGACGGTGTCATTGTGCCAGGTCCGAATGGGTGGGAGTTCGGGCCATCATAGCTGACCGGGAATACGTCTCGTCATAGGGTTGTGGCATCTCGCTGTTAACGGGGACGGCCACTTGGGTGCTTTGGATGATGGGATGTGGCTGTCCCTGTGGTACCCTTCTGACGGGTACTGCCTCTTTGAGGGCGTCGGGGATTCGTCTGCGGCTGGCTCTATTTATGTCCAGTGCCTTGGGGCTTTTTCACCTGCCGGGGGACTGGTGGTTGACAGCCACGTTATGGGGTGCTGACATCTCGTTGTTAACGGGGACGGCCACTGGAATGATTTGGATGATGGGATTGTGGCTGTCCCTGTGGTACCCTTCTGACGGGTACTGCCTCTTTGAGGGCGTCGGGGATTCGTCTGCGGCTGGCTCTATTTATGTCCAGTGCCTTGAGGCTTTTTCACCTGCCGGGGGACTGGTGGTTGACAGCCACGTTATGGGGTGCTGACATCTCGTTGTGAACGGGGACGGCCACTGGAATGATTTGGATGATGGGATGTGGCTGTCCCTGTGGTACCCTTCTGGCGGGTACTGCCTCTTTGAGGGCGTCGGGGATTCGTCTGCGGCTGGCTCTATTTATGTCCAGTGCCTTGGGGCTTTTTCACCTGCCGGGGGACTGTTGATCGATACCCACTTTATGGGGTACTGGCATCTCGTTGTGAACGGGGACGGCCACTGGAATGATTTGGATGATGGGATGTGGCTGTCCCTGTGGTACCCTTCTGGCGGGTACTGCCTCTTTGAGGGCGTCGGGGATTCATTTGCGGCTGGCTCTAGTTTTGTCCAGTGCCTTGGGGCTTTTTCACCTGCCGGGGGACTGGTGATCGACACCCACTTCATGGGGTACTGGCATCTCGTTGTGAACGGGGACGGCCACTGGAATGATTTGGATGATGGGATGTGGCTATCCCTGTGGTACCCTTCTGGCGGGTACTGCCTCTTTGAGGGCGTCGGGGATTCGTCTACGGCTCGATTTGTGGGAGTGTCTTGGATTCGTCTGACGCTAGCTCCCTCTCCGTGTACAGTGCTCATGGTTATTACACATGCCGGGGGACTTGTGTTCTTTGACCTTGATATGAGTACTGGCGGATCGCTGTGAACGGGGACGGCCGCCGGGTGGAAGTGGGTTTTGGGAGGCGATTATCCCTGTGGTGCCATTCTGGCGGGCACTGCCTCTTGGAGAGCTCGGTAGATTCGTCTGTCGTGCTGCGAGGAGAGGCAGAAGGTGGTGATGTACACCTTCTGTGTTTTCCCTTGAATTTTGTCGGGAGCACGTAGGGGCCCGCATGTTTCCTTTTTTTAGACATGGGGTGTCCATGCTGTGTGGTGTGACTGCATTCATGACATAACCATGGACCAACAGGTCCCATCCATCGACCGGGAGCCACTGGGGGCATGCCAGCAGGGTCCGCTTACTCCGTAACCCAGAGACCAACAGTTGTTTGGCGACGATCGGTCACATCGTATCATCTTTCCATGCTGCTTTGCATTTGGGTTGGGAATATGTATGCGTTTGCGGTATCTTGTCACGGCCCCGCCCTGCTCTTGATTTGCTTTTCACATCCACTGGGATGATGGTGGGCTGGCTTTTGTTGGCCGATCTCATGCCATTCAGTGTGTGTGTGGTGTGACTGCATTCATGGCATAACCATGGACCAACAGGTCCCATCCATCGACCGGGAGCCGCTGGGGGGCATGCCAGCAGGGTCTGCTTACTCCGTAACCCAGAGACCAGCAGTTGTTTGGCGATGATCGGTCACATCGTATCATCTTTCCATGCTGCTTTGCATTTGGGTTGGGAATATGTATGCGTTTGTGGTATCTTGTCACGGCCCCGCCCTGCTCTTGATTTGCTTCTCACATCCACTGGGATGATGGTGGGCTGGCTTTTGTTGCCCGATCTCATGCCGTTCAGTGTGTGTGCGTGTCATTTGACATGGGGTGTCCATGCTGTGTGGTGTGACTGCATTCGTGACATAACCATGGACCAACAGGTCCCATCCATCGACCGGGAGCCACTGGGGGGCATGCCAGCAGGGTCCGCTTACTCCGTAACCCAGAGACCAACAGTTGTTTGGCGGCGATCGGTCACATCGTATCATCTTTCCATGCTGCTTTGCATTTGGGTTGGGAATATGTATGCGTTTGTGGTATCTTGTCACGGCCCCGCCCTGCTCTTGATTTGCTTCTCACATCCACTGGGATGATGGTGGGCTGGCTTTTGTTGGCCGATCTCATGCTGTTCAGTGTGTGTGCGTGTCAGCAGCGACAGATGGAAATACTTTTTGGGGTGCCCAGAGCGAGTAGGGGAGAGCTTGGCGGAGTGTGCACCGCAGCTGTGGATCCCTTGTCTGGTTTGAAACCTTAAGCTTGCCTGAGCTTGAGCACCGGAATGGAATATTTCCATGTCGGACCTGCGGTGCAAAGCTGGATGAGCTCATAGCTACCTCACATTCTCGGCTGTGATTCGTGTTTGTGATGGGTTCGCTTTGCACTTGGTTTTGGGATGTGTCGAAGTGAATGGTATCTTGCCACGACCCCGCCCTGTTCTTGAATGCTTCTCACTCCACTGAAATGATGGTGGGCTGGCTTTTGTCGGCGGATCGCATGCCGTTCAGTGTGTGTCAGCAGCACGTTACCCGGAGTTCAGCACGGATTGAGTTGCGCGAAGTCGCGCAGTCTCGCGTGTTTGGCAGTGATTGGTACATGCTTGCATACATCCATGCTGCTTTGCATTGGTTCAGAGGCGTGTGTGTGTGTCGGTGATGGCTGTGAACGGGGACGGCCGCCGGGTGGAAGTGGGTTTTGGGAGGCGGTTATCCCTGTGGTGCCATTCTGGCGAGCACTGCCTCTTGGAGAGCTCGGTAGATTCGTCTGTCGTGCTGCGAGGAGAGGCAGAAGGTGGTGATGTACAACTTCTGTGTTCTCCCTTGAATTTTGTGGGGAGCACTTAGGTGCCCGCATGTTTCCTTTTTGACATGGGGTGTCCATGCTGTGTGGTGTGACTGCATTCATGACATAACCATGGACCAACAGGTCCCATCCATCGACCGGGAGCCACTGGGGGGCATGCCAGCAGGGTCCGCTTACTCCGTAACCCAGCGACCAACAATTGTTTGGCGACGATCGGTCACATCGTATCATCTTTCCATGCTGCTTTGCATTTGGGTTGGGAATATGTATGCGTTTGTGGTATCTTGTCACGGCCCCGCCCTGCTCTTGATTTGCTTCTCACATCCACTGGGATGATGGTGGGCTGGCTTTTGTTGGCCGATCTCATGCCGTTCAGTGTGTCGGTGGTGGTATCTTGGCACAGCCCTGCCCTGTTCTTGAATACTTTGTACATCCACTGGGATGATGGCGGGCTGGCTTTTGTCGGCGGGCCTCATGCTGTGCAGTGTGTAAGCAGCACCAGGGGGGGGAAGGGTAGGCGAGGGAAAGGGGACAGAACACAGAGAATGGTTTAGAGAAGGTTTGTTGGCGATGGAGTGGACGGGTGGGCTTCGGTGCAGGATGCCAAAGCGCTGCTGCGTGAGATCCGCAGCGTGCTGCACCAGCGAGCGCAGAACCCAGTGTCCCCAGTGCCAGGTGAGATGCCCGGCCGATCCTTAGGCGATATTTTTGGTGCAGTCCTGTGCTCTCACCTGGTAGGTGTCAACCGCGTGCAACTGGATTTTTGTTCAGTGCCTCTCCACGGCCGCCACGTTTCCTGCTTGGTTGCTCCACGGCGCTTTGCTTGCAAGCAACTTGCTTTCATTGGCCTCTGCCTTCCTGCTGAGGAGCGTGCTGGGCATGATGGCAGGGGCTGGAGCCGGGGGGGCTAGCACGTCACCGGGAGGCATGTCCATGTCGCCGGCATCCCCAACCTTGCGTGACAACTTGAGCCCATAAACAGCGGCTCATGTAGCTTGTCATCAGGCGTGCTTGTGTAGCTTGTCATCCGGCAGGCGTGCGGAACAAGCGCCTCGCCTGACTAGCTGCCCTGGTCTCTCAAGCCAGAGCCGAGCTGGAGTCAAGCTGGCAGTTGATATTAGCCTCAGTAAAGCCTACGACAGGGCTGTGCCAAAGCATTTCTGGGTTGCGTAAATGCCAGCTGGAAGCAGCCAAGAAGTTGCTGCAGCAGCTGGAGAGTAGGACACATGGCAGGCGGGTGGCGAAAGCTATGGCCCATGCAGTGCAGTGCAGTGCAGGCAGGAATCCATATCTTGGTCACATGAGCAGGGCGTGGTCCACAGTGGTCCACAGCGGTCCACATCGAGACACAATCATGTGGTTGACTTGCCTGTTTTCAGTAGCAGTAGACAAATCACCCGAGAGCCACGAACCCCGATGATCGAATTGGAAGCACATGGTGGCCTGTCCTCTTGGAGCATGCACTGTTGCGAATGCGTGTTTTCTCAGCATTGTTAGTGAATGCAAGAATTGCCCTAATTGTTCATTTGCGTGAACTATGCAGTGAGCCAGTGAGATGGTATAGTTGCCATTGCGCAGCAGATGTCGGATACATTTTCAAAACCAAAAAAATGCACCTTAAATTGTGCCAATGGCAGGGAATGTGAGTCCAGATGTAGATCTCAGAGAAATATAATGTTTGAATGCCAGAATGTGATAAAAACGGATCGTCTAAGTCTACATCATAAAAACTCTGGTGAGATCAATCATGGAAATTATCCTGAAATATGTATTTTATGACTTCCCCAGGAATGTGTTCACAAGTTTCCCTGATATAGTGGGCACACCAAAGGGTGCGTTTCGTTGCTGCTTAAGTTTTCCTCAAACTTCGTCATACAATGGAACATCGCAATTTTGCTTAGAACGTGGGGGGGGTGACGTGTAGTGAGCAACTTCGGTGTTAAAGCCCCCAAAAAGTATCGCAGGGGTCAGGTTCAGGGTAACATTCTTTCATGGAGCAAGATGCAAGAGGAAGGCATCGGCACACAAATATCAAGCAGGCGATATGCTTTGACAATAAGATGACATATAACTGCTAGAATGTGACTGCGGTTGTCACATCCGCTGCGTGGGTGCTAGGCTTTGAGGAATAAAACCCCTCGACCGGAACACCGTTGCTGGAAAGGCGCATATGGCATATATGGCCCAACTGACCCACAGTGGACGGGCTTGGAACCTGGGTCTGTGAATGAGGAGTGGGTTCGCTCTTCTAAAGCCATGGAAACACACGGTGCACTTATGTCTGTTTTGGCTGTGGGTCTGTATGGGTTTGGAGAGCATGGGGTGAGAGCACGTGTGGCCACCTTCTGTGCTGATGAGGACTCAACCATGCACAAAGCTATGAATGGCCCTGCTGTGCCAAAGGTGTTGAAGCCAGTTGAAAAATTGTCGGACCCAAACCATCTGAAAAAGTTGTTGTACGGTGACCTCTTGAAGTTGAGGAATGAACAAAAGTGGTCCGGTGTTATCCTTTCTATCACAATCATCAAGTACTTCCAGTACATGTACATCACACTGTTGAAATCGGTTGCCACACGCCCTGATGCGTCTGAAGAGGAAAAAGTTCAGTTCATGATTGGTGGTGTAATGAACATTGTCGCACATGCCTTCGGTTGTCATGAGAAGTGTGGTGATTTCCGTGTGGCCAATGCGGAAGGCGTGTTGGTGCATTGGTGCGCAAGGTGGCGGGAGGTGATGCGGCTCATAAGCCATCTCTCCCAAGGGGGGAGTATCCACATGGCACCCATGACTACCCGCGAAATGACCAAGTTGGCGCGTGACTTTTACCGACATTTCTCTTGTTATTGTCAACTAAAACGGGCACCACCCCCCTGTCACACGCGGATCCGGTTTACGCGTCCTACGTGGCATCTCAAGGCGGCTACTCACTGCCAAATTTTGTTTTTGCCTTTGAAAAAACATTCCTGTTCTCTACGCGGCTACAGCAGCCCTCAGCATTTCGTATTTGCGTATATCAGCCAGACAGTTTGCCAGATACTGCCAGCTTCGTCAGTTTTTGAGGTCACGCGGCACGAAATCTTTACGAATTGAGAACATAGGATCCTGGGACGCTTTTTTCAGATTTTAATTCGGCTGCTTTTAAAAAGTTTGCATGTTTTCGAATTTCGAGTTTGGTTCTTAACTGTCTATATTTTCACCCCGGTCATAGCCACCCGAACACTACAATTTTGGGCTGATTTTAGGCCTCGGGTACCCTACGGAAAAGATGGCTCATTTCTGCATAGAATGCGTTTTAGAGCTCAGGACGGCTTCACTGAAAGGCCATGGGCTGCCCGATACACGAAAGTGTTGCCAACCTGGTTGCAGTCAGCAGGTTAGGAACCTCGACTTATCTATTGTCGAGAACGCTGGGTTCACCGTCCAGGTCGCACGCGATGTGTTCAGGGACCTCAAAGGTCAGGATGCAGCAAAACGGAACACCACGATAAGTAGATTTCCTAAGCAGGTGTTTGACAGTTTGGTTCGACCACTGGGCAAGAAAGTAGGAGAGTCCAACACCCGCCACGGTGGTCAAACGGTCACGGTGATTATTACCGACCAGAATAACGTTGATAAGTTTTTCCAGTTTGAGCGTATTTACCCGACCGGTCTCGGGGCTTCGAGGGTATTGCCAAGACGTGAGATAAAGACCGTAGGAATCCCGGTGACAATGAAACACACAATAAGCTTTTATGGGGAGCATACACTTAAGATAACTTATCAGATTGTAGTTTTCAACCTGCAGGGGTCCCTGAATATTCCTACGGGATATCCCCTCTCAGCAGCAGCATGGCACAAGCCAGACAGATTTTTACCAGAGGCAGCAATAAAAGAGGCAGTATCAAAAATACCTAGGAAGTTTTGGCAGAAGCGTATACGCTTTGCCCCCCAGTTACTAGATCACTCGGCCGAGTTAGCAAAAGACGCAGAAGCTATTCGTGAAGATAACCCGTGGGCAGGGTTCAGTCCAGAAGATGCTGCTATGTTGGCTGATATATGGGACAAGGGAGAACGGCGTCGGAGCGTCAGGTTGGCGCAGCAAGCTGCAGGTATGTAACGAAGTTCTTCACCCCTCCGTCGTTTCTGTTTCAGTCGGAGGTGCCGTTGCCAGTTCCATGCGGAGTTTGAAGATTTTCTCGTTGTGGTAGCGAGACTTGTTTCTGTATTTCTGCGACTTGCTGATGATGCAACTGGCCACCTCTATTTTTAAGCTCTGTGCAGTGCGAGACCTGAGGTCCCCCGTCTTCCGTTTGTTGATGTGATGACGGAGGTGGGTTTTGCGCTGGCCGTGCAGGTGCTCAAGGCCCTGCATCGAAAAGTCAAGAAGGTGCCCGTGACGGAGAATCTGGTCAGGTAGGTGCGCATACGCCCATACAACCCGCAGCCAGGGAACGCTGAGCTTAGCAAGGAGTGCAACAATCCTGCAACAGTTTTGGGGACTGTAGTCTGAGTATTGGGGCTTACCCCACTCAGCTTGGGTTAAATCCCAACAGCCTGGGGGGGAGGAGGGGGGGGAGGGGGCGACGGTTACCGGATGGTGACGTGGCCGTCGCTTCCGTAGGCAACATCACGATGGCTGCTTTAGTTTCTTTAGGTGACTGTGCCTGTTCACTAGCGTCGTGTCTGAGCTGGTGTTGATAGTGCAGTGATATGTCTTCCAATAGGGTCCCAATTGCAGCAGCACCATCTAGTGGGTTTCTGAACTTTTCCCCGATGAACTCATGTATGTCAGCAGCCATACGTGTTAGTATCTTTCGTTTAAGTGCAGGGTTGGCAACCGACTCCTCAAGCTGTTACCGACGGTGTACGCGGTGTTGTTTTTTTGGCCCTGGAGTCTGGCGCTGCTGCACACGCTTCTTCCATCTTAGCGCCAACCGACGATTGTTTTTTTTCTGCTCCTTTTCACTCTCAAGTTGTGCTTCTAGTTCCAAAACTTTATTAGTTAGGTTCTCAACATACTCTTCGGCTGCTTGTTTGTCTTTTGTTATGCGTGCGTGCGTGCGTGACAGTTTTGCTGCCTTGCGGTTGCTCGCAGGTTGGAGATATTGGCTTCTTGGGGAACTTGTACCATATGCTCTTCTGCATCCACTGCAGTAGCCGTAGCTTCCACTCCTGCTTTGGCAAATCAACCTATCTTATTCCATCGTTTAAAGGGCATGCTGTAGGTAAATATATGTAAATTACCTGAATAACACTCCTATAAGTCATTTTTGCTTTAGGGTGCACCTCTGTCGCGAAAGTAGGAAAATGAATAAAATTACTGAATCTGTGAGCTTCATAGGAAGATCCCCTTCAGTTTAGGTTCAAAGAGGCATCGAAAGTCGATATCGATATTAAGCTGTCATTATATCGATATATAATCTCATTTACATCCCGAAACCCTAACTATTTTAGTGTCATTCCAGACATACCCATCAGGGTTTCAGCCCGTATTGACATCACGCGGCATGGAATTGGCCAAAACCGAATTCATCATCGTTTTTATCAACATCGAATTAGGTAATACATGTATTATCATCACTACAACACATTGGAGATTTTTGCGGGCAATACCCAAACTCCCGACTTGGTCATTTCGACCCCCCTTGGGGTGCCATGTGTCTGAAAGCCGAAGCCAAGGCTGGGTACCGTGAAGGTGTTGAGAAGGTGTTCACCAAATACAGTGACCCCGTGGTGGTGAGGAAACAAATTCACCTGTTTGACACGAACGGGAATGAATCATTGTGGGGGTCCTTGGTGAAGGGGTACCTCCCGGGTGGGAAAACCCAACAACATGGCCAAGGTTCCATGTATCACACTGCCTGTTTCAATGCGGTGGCAGCAAAGAACTGGGGGGTTGATTATCGGCAAACGGTACTTGAGATGAATGAGTTGCCGGTGCCGGTGAGTATGGTGACATGTGACACACGGTTGGGGGACCTGAGGGGGAAGCGGGCCTTGGAAAGGACAACCCATGAAGGCAAGGCCAAGAGGAGGTTTCTGAAAGCACACAAGAAGGATAGGGAGGGTGCTCCTGATGTGGATGTGCACTATGAGGGAGGTTGCAGCCTCTTCATGAATGGCCTAGAATGAACATTGATTATCGTAACATATTTTTGAGGCTCAATTGAAGCCTCTACGGCGACGGTATATGCAAGCGTGAAGTGTATGTAACACATTATGTAACCAAAAATAAAAAATTCAGACAAATTTCCGAGTGAGGAATTCAACAAAAAAGGAGTCGTATGAGTTTTCCCTTCGTTTTTTTTTTTGTGGTGGGGACCTAATATAGAAGTAGGAGGTGAGGATTCCGGTGTCCATCGTACACAAGTGTAGGACTAGATTTCGAGTTATAAATTTTCTAGTGCAGGGCACCAGCAGATTTGACAGTGCCCAGTACGCGGACGGTCATAACTCAAATTCTAGTCCTACACTTTTGTATGGACACCGGAATCCTCACCTCCTACTTCTATATAAGGTCCCCACCACAAAAAAAATTCGAAGGGAAAACTCATGTGGACCCCTAGAATTTTTATGGTGAAATCCAAAATTCCCCTGTTTTCCTGGTTTATGGTTCAAGGAAATGCTCGATTTCGGGTGATATACTGGAATATCCTAGTTCACTAGATATCAGATACTCCCGAACTGTGTGGATAAACTCATAAGATAAATAAACCCTAAGCTAGATATACCCGGAACGGTCTCGGACGGTTTCGGAGTCTAGCCTACCTGTGACACAGCGTGTGTCACAGCACGAACCTATAGATCAGTCAGCAGTCCAGTGTTGGTCCTAGGAGTCTGTCATAGGGGCCTGACCGGGACTCCCAGTCAGGGCTGCCTATACAGATTTCAGCACACCACCCCAGCACTGTGGGTGGTGACTGTCTAGGAGAGTCAGATAATGTAAGATAAGTCAGGGCAGGAGCCAGGTTGACAGACCTAACTGCTAATCCAACTGTGCAATTCTGAAACACAAATTGGAAACCCTCTAGCTAGCACAGGTGCAGAAACCTACGGGCATTGTGCACCCGCTAAACAACTGAAAGGCACCGAGCTAGCAAGCCAGAATGTAACTTGTAGATGTCAAAAGCAAAACATAAACCAGAAAAGTTGTTGAAGTCACCGGAGTTCCGCACACCACCATGTCGGTGTGCATCCAGAGTGAACAAGAAGTCAATCGACAGCACCAAAGTAGCCAGCTGTGGTCTCAATCAAGTCGGACCCGAAGGGAGGGTTCCCGAAAGGACCTCTCTCATGTAGAGCCACACCGTAGAAGAAGGCCATGTCGAAGCTCAAATCTGCCTGAGCAAGATCCTGAAAGATGTCAGGGGGCTCAGGCGGCTCAAGCGGTGGCACATTGTCAGCCACAAAGAAACCCTGAGCCGGGATCACGGATTCAACAAATTCATTCGTGAAGAAAATTGACGGAGTCTCCCAATCGAGATCACCACCAGGCGAAGGCAATCCCGCAGCCGACTGAGCATCGGGCACAGCTGCCACCCCCATGATCGAGATGCAAAGAACGAGGGAAAGGAGGAAAGGAATTCCCCATGGTCCAACCGTGGCAGGAAAGCCCCAGGGCGGCCTCCCACAACCGTAGGTCCTCTGCTCGTCCACGGGTGGCCCGGAAGCATGATTGGCCGACGGAGGCGAACCCCGCGGCTTCAGCCGGAAGCTGCCGTCGGCAAAGTCCTCGTAGTCGTCGGTGTCGTAGCCGGTGAGGTCAACCGGCGCGATGGCGGCGTGGTTGACAGTCTGAACGAACCCAGGGAACTCACCGTCCGTCGTGGCAGTTACCCGCGCCGATTGAAGCGGCACGGGCTTCACATCCTCCTCCTGCGAGACAGGTATAGCAGGGGCCGGCACGGCGGATGCCGATGCCGCCGCACCACCTGCCGGAACCTGCTCCTCCGGCATGTTCCCCGCTGCCGCGGGGCCGCACACCAGAGCCGATGCATGCGGCTCGAGAACCGCCCGTGGTGGGAAGGATGCGTGAGTGTAGTGCACCTTACAGTTCGCCGCGGCATGGACCTCCGCGGCGAGATCGTCCAGCCGCTGATGGATGTCGCCACCTGCAGGCTCGTCAGCAGGCTGCCGCGGCTCCACCGTGAAGCCGTAGGCGGACACGTCGATCCCGCCCACCGCACCCGCACAGAGCACCGCAGGCGGCCCGTACGTAGATGCCGCAGTGGCAAAAGCCTCGGCCCCATCGTCCGCCGCCTGCTGGAACAGGGCACACATGGCCAATGCACGCACCCCCTCCGCGTCCTCCTCGTCGATGGGAATGCAGAATGCCGCGGCCGAGTGCGGGGGATGCTGACGCCCGCCCAACGGACAGTCGCGGTAGAAATGGTACTGCTCACCTTTCCCCGCCTTCTTGCATTTCCCGCAAAAAGGCTTCGCCTTCTGATCGTCACGGTCAAAACCGACCGGAGGCAACGGGTGCGTGCCGACACGGAACCCCCGCTGCGTACCGCGCTGCTGCTGCTGCCGCTGCTGCCGCTGCGGCTGCTGCCGCTGCTGCTGCGCCGGTGGCGCATCCGTCCCGCGCTGTTGCCGCAGCAAATCCTGGAGCTCGTTGATCTTGTTGAGGAGGGCGCCGTACTCGGTGCTGGAGAGCTGCGCGGAGATGCCGCTCTTGCCCGAGACTGTCTTCCCCGCCCCCGTCTGCGCCCAAGCCTGATATATCTCCACCACAAGGGAGCGGAGAGACGCCAAGGATACGTGCGCGAGATCGGCCGCGAGAGGGTACCGCACCTTGACCGCGGTGTAAAACACCGGGTCCAGCCGGTTGTACATGGAGAGCTTCCTGGTCTCCTCGGTGGGTGTCCAGTCCGTAGCTTTGTTATCCCGCACCAGACGCTGTTCCCGAGCCAAGATGGGCTGCGGGTCAGTGTCTGCGGGATAACGCAACGCGGCGTGCTCCTCCTGGTGCGACTCACGTAGCGCCACAGGTACACAGCCCTTGATGATGTCCACCAGGGCTCGCCGTCCATCACGGTCAGACGAGGCGTCGGTGCCAGTCAGCCAGACGTAGGCGTTGCTGTGTTTCTCGACAACCAGAGCCAGAACGTCGTAGAGCAAGCCGTTGACCTTGGTTACCACACGAGCCAGAGGGTCGTCGAGGTCAAAGGATGCCAGCTCCAGCCCAGCCGAATGAAACTCCGTACGCAGCTGCACCACCAGCTCGGAGAGGAGGCCAGCGTCGTCCGTACCGCGGAAGTGGTGCTTCTTGTCCCCAAGGACATCCTCGCGGACACCCTTGGCCCATTGGCGGTGTAGACGCGTTTTGTAGACGTCGTCAACCAGCTTGCTCTGCTCCTGCAAGTACTTCCTGGTCGCCACGTCTGCATCTTCGTTGGAATTCGGAGCGGGGGTCGGAACAGTTGGCGTACGCACCGTCGGACTGTTCCGAACCCCGTCTAATAGCCTCAGTGAGGCGTCGATGTCACTGTCCCTGTCCAGGGACTTCTTCGCTCGGGTTAACATGCCCATACTCTGAAAAGCCAGAGGGGAGGTGGTACGCAGTCGCGCGGTTGGGTGTGGTAGCGGAAAAATGGTAATGGTCAGCAGCGGAGAGGAGCCAAGAGAGTGTAGCGGCGAGGGGCACTCGAAGATGTCGTCGAAGTCGAAGGTGTCGCGAACACCAGCCCAGAAAACAGTAACCAGCAGGGCCAGTGCCGGTGCAAAACTGGATCCGAACATTGCTAAGACTAGTCCGTAACGAGGCGCGGTCCCCATGGCCGCCACTCCCAGTTGCTTACCGCAAACAATTCATACCATAATTCCTAGTCGCACCCAAACGCGCATGCGCGCACCACCTCTCCAAGCGGCCGTTTAGCCAATCATGGCCAAATCAGCAAGTGGAATAAAAGCGTGGATGGGGCCACGACCTACTGGAATATCCTAGTTCACTAGATATCAGAAACTCCCGAACTGTGTGGATAAACTCATAAGATAAATAAACCCTAAGCTAGATATACCCGGAACGGTCTCGGACGGTTTCGGAGTCTAGCCTACCTGTGACACAGCGTGTGTCACAGCACGAACCTATAGATCAGTCAGCAGTCCAGTGTTGGTCCTAGGAGTCTGTCATAGGGGCCTGACCGGGACTCCCAGTCAGGGCTGCCTATACAGATTTCAGCATGATAAATGGATCAAACCACCGCATATGAATTTTTTGGCATGAAGCATGCCACCTACGTAATGATATATAATCGTCCATACACACAACTCCAAAAAATGAATTAATGACGATTTATTGAAATTAATACCCAAAATACCCTGAAATAACTGTGCACCCTACCGTTGTTATTACTATGTCTTAGCGTTCCCTTCGGCAGGATACCGAAGGGAATGTCGTTTTGCGGATGCCGGTTCCCGCTTCCGCCACACGAAGCGGGGACTCCGAGATCTGCTTCCTAGCGTTCAAAATACCTTATATTAAACATTATTCGCTTCTAATATATCGCGAAGAGTTATCAATCTCTTCATTAATCTACCCTGCTGCACTAGGTTTTCACAGTGTAAAGCGCGAACGGAAGCGGACAGATTCCAGAAAGATACCGGTGCGATTTCGATAACGGTTTAGATGTCCTTCCTATTTAATCGAACGGCTGTACGGAATTTGTAAACAATGAAAAATATAATTCGCATCTGAGGAATCGAAAAGGAATCCGTCGCGCTTTTCATTACACTCTTAATACGCCGTAGGTTGTAATGGGGGAAACGATGTAATGCGGTCGTAATGGGGGAAACGCTGGAATATAACGTTAACCGTATAAATTATATAAAATGTAATAATTGAATTCTGAAATACAGCAGCGAGAGCATTTGTGCAAAAGCGAGAGCAGGCATGAGATGAAAACTACAAAAGTGACGTGGAACCTACTAAAGTGACGTTGCAAAAAGTGCCATTTGAGCTCTGAGAGCAGGACTGCCCTACAATCAATCGAGTGATGAGTCGATGACGTGCGAGCGACAAGCTAGTTATAGATGGCACGTCAGACTACATGCTCTGGACTGCGCCGGCGCAGTCCAGAGCATGTAGTCTGACGTGCCATCTATAACTACCTCATATATAATAGATAAAAACGGTATCAGCCAATAGGATTTTCGGCGGTTTCGATATATGACTATAAAGGGCTCGTCGAGGGCTACAAGATAGTCGGCTTTACTTTTTTCATTTGGCCAATAATCGCGAAAAAAAAAAAAGAAGCGATCCCTTTTTTTCTTCGCGATTATTGGCCAAATGAAAAAAGTAAGCCGACTATCGTGTAGCGCTCGACGAGCCCTTTACAGTCATATATCGAAACCAACGAAAATCCTATTGGCTAATACCGTTTCTAGCCAAAACGTGAGCCTTCTTAAATATGGGGGGGCGTCGCCTGAACATGAGATGAGCAATCGGCGTGGAAAAAGCATAAGCAGTCAGTGTGGAAGAGCACGTAAATTCATATATAAATTCCATATTTAAGAATCGCAGTGGAGAGCGAGTGCATGGCGCTGGCTCGGCGCGAGCTGAGAGGCCTCGCGCCGTCGCGCCATTCCCGCTGGCGCGGCGCGTGCAAAATTTGCCTCGCGCCACGAGCCGGCGTGGCGCGTGACCCCATTTTTCTGCGCCACCACGTCCAAAATGGCGCGCCGATGCGTCCAAATGGCATGCTTATGCTTGATCATATGTTTCTGGAGATGAAGCGGAATCGGCAGATTGAGATTCGTGGCATGACTATTCCTTCGATAGGTCCTGAGAGGTGTCAACAATCTTCAGTATAAGTATTACAGTCACACCAGAGACGGGGCTGACATCAGCATCAGGCCCGTCGTTAGTCCTGGTTTTGGGTACCCCCAACGCAGTGGAGATGACTGGCGACAGATGACACAGTGTTAAGAAGGACGATTTTTGGCACCATGATTATGATCGCGACTTATCGCGAATCGATATTGTTGGAGGTGGATTCATCTCTGAGATCTGAAGAAACGTGTCGGAACGAATCGCAGAAAACGTCTCGAGACAGGAATACCGTTAGATTCCCGATGAATATCGTTAGAACAATCTCAGCAGTCGAATCACGCTTATTTCACGTTTAGGTTAGAACCCTTTACGGGGCAGGAGGTCTTGCAGTGTGTGCAAATTAGACAAGATGAACGCATTTGAATTACAAATTTTAGCTTTAATAACGTACATTAGTATGCTTGAAAGTCTTGGAGCTTAGCATGGCTTTCTACCATCCCGGATCAACTTGTGGCATCCCGCTGATCCGCTTCGCACATCCGGCACGAAGCGGATTGCGGGATGCGATACCGCGTGATAACTTGGGTGTTTAAGCACACTAAGTTTCCTATAGGTACCATATGAGTTGTGTGAAGCGTCACATGGCTTCATTTGGGCACAGAATGTTCCGATGACGTGCGTTGACCCGCAAGCGGAACTCCGGGGATGACCGCGCCTTCCATGAACCTCGGTTGATGGGAGGCGCGGACGACCGGAAAGCCAAACTAGGGGTATCAATATTAAGCGTTGTGCACGCTCAAACCAGTCTCATCTCGCAACGAAGGCCCATTTCATGATGTTTCATCAAAGTTGGAAAATTTCGTACGAATGAAGAAGCAATAACACCTCAAGCCAAGGTGGTATGCACGCGCAGACCAGAAAGCCAAACACAAGTACTAGTTGGCGACCAGTGTACGTTCACACGCCTTGAAACTCTCAGTAGATGCTTCAAACCACATGTTTCATCGAATTCCGTACCTAATCAAGGAGTTGGGCTTAGTGGGGAAAATACGCTATACGACTTCTCACCGCAAGTTACCACCACCGTTCGGTAGAGGAAGGCGTATCTGGCGGATACCAAAGTTCAAAATTTTGAATGTCGATTTATATATTTTGGCATACTCTCTTAAACGCGTAAAAATAGCGAGTTTCCAGGGGAGTTTAAAGTTCGCTCGTTTTCCCGTTGCGCCACTGGTGACCTGTGTCATCTGTCGCCAGTCATCCCCACTACGTCGGTGGTACCCACTGGTTTGGGAACTTTGTCGCGATGTCGGCATGTCGTCGTGTCGTGTCGGATGTCGCTGTCGCGTGACCAGGAACAACGATGGAATTTCTCTGGACTGCATGACGTTCCGTGCGTACGTGGCGTCCAGATTTATATTTCTTTCCCCCCATCGGGTGGCACAAATGCCTCGATCATTGAAACGCACGTGCTAGATTCACTATTTCGCTTTTCCCCCACAAAACGCGGTCATGTCTTTTTGCCGACGTGGAACCCGAAAACCGACATGAACGACATGCGCGACATTAAATGCCTGTGCGCCCTTAAAAAGATTTTGATCTAACGATAGATTTTAAATTAACGCGACATAGGACGACAAAAAGAAGACAAAATGGGTCTACATGATCTTTTTGGGGTCTACATGATCTTTCGTTTTCGAAGACATGCAGAGATCATGTCGACCCCAAAAAGATCATGTAGACCCTGTCGCATGTCTTCATGTCGCTTTTCAGAATTTTTCAACCAATCAAATCGCCGTGATCAAAAACGCGACACGACGACATGTCGTCGAAATTCCCAAACCAGGACTAACGACGGGCCTCAGCATCAGCTCACCACAATGTACGTCATTTATTGGCCCTAGGAAACCAATAAATAAATGTCTAATGTCAAATATGAATACTTGAATAGTATATGAATGATCGCAAGTGTTTATAACGAACACTTTTTGTTTAAAGTTTTTATATACCCAACCCTCGCCTGAGACTCTCGTGGTTTCCCCAGTTTGTTAGACACTTCCTTTGAAAATATACTGTAATCCCTTTTTAGAAATAAAGTAGATATAGCTTAGGTTTTGGCGGCGACTGGAATCGCGGTAGTTGCAAAGGCCCTTAGATTATACTCGTTGCTGCAGTAGACCCACCAACCTCGTTATGTATCAAGTCGTTTTCCACTTTGCTAGAAAATATAGAAAGCCACTCAGGATGATGAGTTCATCTGAGGCTGTTTGCTTCACTCTCGCCGAAGCGTTCAGGATTCATCCTGCCGCCACGAGATGCTCTTGAAAGCTACTGTTCAGTTCACACCGGAAATATTCGGACATATGGAATACAGAGCGCAAGTACCACACACGGAGAGACGACTGCCTGATGAGAACGCTCCCC
>LGRX02033973.1:0-25274 GCA_001247695.2 Cymbomonas tetramitiformis | reverse complement strand
TGTGCAGCCTCCCCTCCTGCTGCCGCATGCGCCTCCCCTGCTGCCTGCACAGGTGCTGGCACCTGTGCAGCCTCCCCTCCTGCTGCCGCATGCGCCTCCCCTGCTGCCTGCTGTGCTGCCTCCTGTGCTTCCTCCTCTGACGCCTCCCCTTCTCCTATCAAAAGGCATGAAAAGGAAATAGGTTTGGGGACCGCTCCTGCCTCCGCTGCCTCCCCTCCTGCTGCCACGATCGCCTCCCCTGCCGCCTGCTGTGCAGCCTCCCCTCCTGCTGCCGCGATCGCCTCCCCTGCTGCCTCCTCCTGTGCTGGCAAGGCCAATGAGCCGGAGGGCTGCTTGTCAAAAAACGCAGGTTCAGTTTTGTACAGCCCGTGAAACGGGCCTTTACAGTTGGACCGATGGCAAAAAGCTATATCGTCCATGTCCACCCCGAGGCCAACCGCGCAACGGCCGTGAAACCCGCGTTTACAAATTCTGCATGCGTGGCCCACAGGAGCGCCCTGCGCTGCACCCTTCCCGCAAAACAGGCAGTGCTCGCGGGTAATGTCCCCGCAGCGCTTGCATTCCCCTTTGTACTTAGGAGATTCCGTGCCGCAACCCCTGTGAAAAAAGCCCTGGCATAGAGTGCACTTCGTCGCCTGCACTTCGACCAGTGGTGCCTTTCCAATGTGCGGGCAATCCGGCACCACGCATCCTAGGCGAGGGGGGAACAGAGATTGCCTGCTCCGCCTGGGTTGCGCTTCCGCGCCGGAGGCTATTGAAAACGCTGTACTTTCACGACTGGCCATTTTTTTCTCGATAAGTATTGAGAGTATAAGTATATAGAAGATTTTAGTAACTAGGTGTTACTAAACAAACTGAGAAACTTGTGAGCACTTTCGCCAAACCGTACTGTAACTAACTTGCAAAGCTTTGAAAATGCGCATGCGCTTCACCGGCCGCGAGATCAGGCCAGTCACAGGGAGACTTTGATCTCGCGGCCGGTGACATCTTCTTGCGCAATTATACCATAATCTGATGTGTACAAAGAAAATTTTCACCGGCCGCGAGATCGGTCCAGTCACATCGGAGCTTAGATCTCGCGGCCGGTGACATCTTATGCGAAATTATACACAATCTGATGTGTAAGAAGAAAAATTTCACCGGCCGCGAGATCGATCCAGTCACAGGGAGACTTTGATCTCGCGGCCGGTGACATCTTCTTGCGCAATTATACCATAATCTGATGTGTACACCGAAAAGTTTCACCGGCCGCGAGATCAGTCCAGGCACATCGGAGCTTAGATCTCGCGGCCGGTGATGCGTGTATGCGTGAACTAGACCTGAACGGGCATAACACCGGACGCGAAAGTGCAAACTCGAAAGACTTAAACTCTCAAGTATCATGAAGTGCGACTATTGCAATAGGAGAGCAAGAGTGCACGTATGGTTTGGACCTGATTGCTATCTGTGCGATATTACCGACTACCAGTACGCGCTCGCTTGTCTACCTTGCGCTTGGGATGTCTTGATGGAAGCAGAGGGCCTGGACGATTATAGGGGGGTGAATTGGGAACTGCTTTTTAAAAACAAAGTCAGAGAGAGTACAGCAGCGGACCGCCCTACTACTGCAGTATGGAACTGATTTAGACTTTAAGGGGGGAACTAATTGCATAGGTTCCCACCTGTGGCTTTGGCCACACCCAACAGCTAGCGGGGACAATGTCTTCTCTTCGAGTGTTAGTTGACTTACTGCCGTTGTTGCAAAGCCTTGGCAAAGAGGCGCATGATTTCCCTGAGGTGTACCCGGTGGATGCAGCAGATGTAGAGCGTGGCATGGAACTTGCTTCACGCATCACAGCCTTCGCTAAGTACTGGTTGGATGTGGCGCCCCCTGTGGCGCCCGCTGTGGCGCCCCCTGTGGCGCCCGCTGTGGCGCACCCTGTGGCGCCCGCTGTGGCGCACGCTGTGGCGCCCGCTGTGGCATCCCCTAGACCGCCCGCTGTGGAATCGCGTATAGCGTCGCCTGCAGTTGGGACGACGCCAGTATCCACTGTTGCGAAACGGCGCGCCGCAGCAAGGCGACGTCAGGCGGACTCTCGCGCGAGGAAGCGTTTGCGAGTGGATATCCCTCATCGGGTCCCTGAAGAGGGGGGATCGGGCGCTACCGCTGCTATCGGTATCCCGCGGGGAAGCAAAAGTCACTGGAACAAGAAGCTGCAGGGGGTATTTCAGAACGCGCGTGACGATTTGATACCAGGAGCGCTCGCGAACTATGTGCAAACGTTGGACAGCGGCATTCAAACAGCGGTGCGTGGTGGCATGCGTGCACCAGAGGATCGCGTGGGTATGGGCATAGTGAGCAGCTTACGTGCGGCCTTCGCCTCCCTCGCAAGCAGCCGCTGCAAACTAGACCGCGACATTCAACTGGCAGGAGCAGCGATGGCGTTTGGGGGAGGGGCGTCAGAAACAGTGCAAGAGGTCGCCGGAGTTTTAGGCATAAAAGTCGGTGTGGTAACCACAGGGCAGTTAGGGCACCGGAACTTGCAAGCTGGTATCGGCCTTGAGCTGGCAGCAAGGCGAGGAAGCGGGCTGCTGAAGGGCTTGGTGACTGAAGTGAAGAAGAAGGCAAAGGACGCCCTGAACGCCGAAGTGTTGCAGAAAATAAGGGACTTCTGGCTCAGCCCAGGGATAACGCGGGTGTCCACCTGCAAAAGGGATGTCATACAGGTTCGACGTGAAGACGGGAGAGTTGAAAAGGCCTCAAAGCAGTGGCTGGAAATGACGCAGCTGGAGGTGTTCAGAAGGTTCAAGAAGAAGGAACCTGATGTGAAGGTGGGCTTGAGGACTTTCGAGCAGAAGAAGCCGAAGGAAGTGCGCAGGCTTACCCGGAGGGACACGATATCCTGCTGCTGCAGATATCACGAGGACTTCCGGTTGGCATTGACAGCATACAACCGTGCGCACGAGGTATTGCACTCTAAGTGCGAGTGCGAGGATAGGACGTGCTGCCCTCTGCTAGGGGGGCAGAGGGCAGTTCTATCCAATCGAAAGCCGACAGAGGCGTTCCCGGACAAGGTCTGCGGGCGGTGCGAGGTTGGCTCGTCGACGTCAAAGTTTGTAGCGTCGTTGTTGTGCCCGAAGCCAACGGGGGCAGACGGAGAGCCTGCGGAGTTTCACGCTATGCCTTGCTTGGATGGGTCGTGCGAGGATTGCGGGGGTTGCGAAACCTGAAGCTGTGCGAGGCGGAGATAGGAAAGGCCGGCCAGCAGGTTGAGTGGGGTACCTACGAGAGCGCGGTGGTGGGAACCGACGACGACGGGAAGAACAAACACCGAGTACAGTTTGTGCAGAAGAAGACTCCGGTAGGGGAGCTCGTGTCCAAGTTACAAGGGTGTGTGCTGGGGCATGTACCGGGGGAGTCCAAGAAGTGTTCGTGCGCGGGCAAGTTCGTGCGGAAGGATGCAGATGGGGACTGGGCGGTGAAAGAACTAGCCGGGGTGAGTGGGCAAACCTGTCCATTTTTAAAGCCATATCCATACCATTGCTTTATGGCCCAACACACGATGAACATGTTCAACAAGTGCAAGGAGAATTTGCCCTTGGGCCATTGCCTCCTTCTTTTCGACTTCAGCGAGAACCATGCATTGAACATTCCACGGGCAATCCAATCCTTGCATTGGATTGTGAAGCAGGCCTCGCTACTATGCTGCGTGCTATGGCGGCATGCGGTAAAGGAGGTGGACGGGGTGGAGTCCACGGAGGAGAATCCCATCATTGTGAAGGATTACCTGTACTTTATGGGCAACGACATGCCCCATAGCCACCGTCAGGGAAGATATCTTCCGTTGAGCTGGTACGGCCCCAAATCAAAAATTCTTTCGGCCCGTCTTCGGCCCGCCCGGTCCGAACTACAAAATGCCCGAAAATTTTAATCTTAAGTATGGGAAAATGCAAAAATCGCAAAATTTTCATCAAATTTTTAGAAATTTGCGCCAAATTGGTTCGGCCCCAAAGCAATTTCTCTTTCGGCCCCTCTTCGGCCCGAACCTCATTTTGGCGACTCAGTTCGGCCCGGGGCCGGCCAATCGGGGTAAGATATCTTCCCTGGCCACCGTGCCATCCAGCACATGCGTAAACTCATCGTCAAGGAGTACTTTCAGAAAAGAGGTTTGCCCCTCCCAAAATTCATTCACGAGTGGGCGGATGGGAGTGCGGCGCAGAACAAATGCGGCACGGCCTTTGCGGATGTGGTGGAGAGCGGGCGCCCGATGGATTGGGTACGAGGGCTTGGCATACCGTGCCAACGAAACTTTTTTGAGACATCCCACGCACGAGGCGAGCAAGATGCAATGGGAGTTGCGGTGAAGCATGAGGCTAGTTTGGCGGTAATGGCAACAACGGATAAGTGGTATGGAAAGATATTGAATGCAAGGGATTTGTATGAATTCTGCCTGGAGAGATTGCGGTTTGCGAAGGACCAAGGATCCAACCGGCGCTCGGCATTTGGGCAGCGGTTCTTCTTTTTGGTGGAGGATGGCGATGTCGACGAGTCGGGCCAGGGCTTCAAGACGGTGGATGGCACTTTGGCGTTGCACTCGGTGCGGGCGGGAGTTGGCCTAATGGTTGGGTTGAAGCGTGATCGTCCATGTTATTGCGATTATTGCTACGCACAATGTGAGCACCCGCAACCGGATAGTGAAGGGTGCCATTATAAGAGTCATGTGGATGAATGGGTGCCTTTCACGATGGTGGCGGAGGCGGTAGGGGAAGAGCGGCGAACGAGGATGCGTGCAGCGGAGCAGGCGCACGACGTGGCGCAAGTGGAGGTTTCACGAGGAAGCATCTTTGCACGCTCATCGGGGGGAGATGAGAACCACCAATATTATTTGGTGAAGGCGCTAGGTGGAGTGCATCAAGTGCTAGACGCGGACGGCATCAAAGACGACTACTACACACAGGGTGTGGGGGGGAGTGCAGGGGCAGGAGTGCATGCTACCCCTGGCGAGTTCGTTGTTGAAGGCAGATTTTTGGAATGGAGGGATGAAAGCACATGCACGGAGTACTTTGTAGACAATAGCAGAAAATGTTTGACGTACTCACATCATATAGTGTGTGTGGAAGTGGCTCTGAGGAAGCGCAAAGTAGGCGGGCAGGACTACTTGATAGTACCGGAGGCGGAGCATCAACGTATCCTAGCTGCACTTGTGTAACTTAATCTTTGATGGGTTATAATGGTCCAATATGCTTGCAATCATAATGCGAAACCCCATAGGAATGCAACGGACATGGGTTGCTTGCGAATTCGATGTTATCGTTGACCTACATGTAGCACAAACCCTGAAACCCTGAAAATGGCCTGCTCAGGCCCCAGAAACGGCCATTTTGGCCCCCGGCGAGCACCCAAATTAAAATTTCTCATCATTTCTTCCACTAAGTAGTTCGTGATGGTCCTTGAAAGGTCCCACAAAGTTCAAACGCGCGATTCGGATACCTAACTGAAATCCTATAGCCCCGCGCACGCAAAATGGCCTGCTCAGGCCCCAGAAACGGCCATTTTGGCCCCCGGCGAGCACCCAAATTAAAATTTCTCATCATTTCTTCCACTAAGTAGTTCGTGATGGTCCTTGAAAGGTCCCACGAACTTCAAACGCGCGATTCGGATACCTAACTGAAATCCTATAGCCCCGCGCACGCAAAATGGCCTGCTCAGGCCCCAGAAACGGCCATTTTGGCCCCCGGCGAGCACCCAAATTAAAATTTCTCATCATTTCTTCCACTAAGTAGTTCGTGATGGTCCTTGAAAGGTCCCACGAACTTCAAACGCGCGATTCGGATACCTAACTGAAATCCTATAGCCCCGCGCACGCAAAATGGCCCGCTCAGGCCCCAGAAACGGCCATTTTGGCCCCCGGCGAGCACCCCAAACAAAAATTTCTCATCATTTCTTCCACTAAGTGACCCGTGATGGTCCTTGGAAGGTCCCACGAAGTTCAAACACGCGATTCGGACACCGACGGGAAATCCTCTAGCACCCGCGCACTCAAAATGGCCTTTTCAGGCCAAAAACCATCGATTTTGGCCGCCGGCGAGCCGGAAAATATTTTTTTGAATATTTTTTTTCACTCCGAGTCTTACAATTGACCTTAAAAGGTCACACAACTCCAAAAAGTTGCAAATGTTGCATTATGCATGTGACCACTTTGTGACACTCGAACTTTTTGCGACGGCTCTTGTATAGATAATTTGATTATTAAATTCTGTTGGCTCGAGTTTGAGAGTTGGGGTGGAAAGGCGTCAAGAGGCGGGGGTTGTGATTGTTGGCGGAGAGGCGACGCTGGAGTGGTGCCTTGTTGCTTCGCCTTACTTTCCGCTCTTTTTCTCGCCATTCCTACCCAACGGGAGCCGATCGGACAAGGTGACTGGGCGGTCATCCGATGTACGGGGAATCCGCAGGATCAACAGTATCACTGTTGATCGCCGACTTTCCTTCCGTCATCAGTGATGACCGTCATTCAGGAGACGGATCGTCTGATCTCACTCCCCGGATCGAGGAAATGAAGGATTGATGTGAAAGCAGATAATATATACTATATATATGCTTGCACTGGAAAATGTGAGGCAGTGAGATAGGGTTTCTCGGTTCGGCTAAAGTCGGATTAAACTGAAAGATAATTGAGTTTAAGCTGGCGGACGGACCGTGACAGACGAGCGGAGCAAACAGCAGGCACTGCAAGTGACATCCGAGCAGGCGAGGGGTGACACAGGGCACCACAGACCTCCCCCCTTATGGGGGGTGAAAGTCAGTGTTCCCATGAAGGATCACGAAGTGGCTGTTCACCGCCTCCAGCTTCGGAGTCCAAGTGTCGCAGAGTGTCGCGGCTCTTAAGTCGGAAATTGGTGAAACGAATACTTCACTTTTCCTACCTGCTGACGATTGCTGCGTCTTTCTTCTTCGTTTCCTAACGCAATTTTTCTTCCCTGCCCGCCCACCCTTAAAAATGGGTTCTCCAACTCAGGCTCCGATCTGACGCTGGAGTGCTGCCTTGATGCTTCGCCTTACTTTCCGCTCTTTTTCTCGCCATTCCTACCCAACGGGAGCGGATCGGACAAGGTGACTGGGCGGTCATCCGATTTACGGGGAATCCGCAGGATCAACAGTATCACTAGTACGCCAGAATAAAGAGAATTGAGAAAAGAGAATTCAAAATGAGAATTGCAATCGTCAGAGTCGTAATAAAACTGGCGTGGGCCCCCCCACGCCAGTGCAGGCGAGGGCCCCCCACCCGACACGCCGACAGCAACACATCCGACATCGCCCTTCAGCTGCACGTTCAAAAAGAAATCTGAATGTTTTTCTCGCTCGGTTGGTATGAAGTCGCAGCTATTCACACGACTGTGCTCAAATGAAGTCGCAGCTATTTAGTATATAGCATGCCACGCAGAATTTGACCTTCGCGACTCCGAATTTGTAGTCAGACGTGCTGAATATCTACAACTTGAATAATCTACGGACGGGAAGCTGTGTCGTTCCTCGACCGAAGTTATAAAGGGCGACACGCACTCATCAGCACACACGGACAATTCCTGAAGTTTGAAGACTGCAGCGTGTTACCGACCTGCCTGTGTTTGATGGAGACATTATGCGCGCTGCCAGGGGTGGCTGCCACTCACGTGCAAGCGCTTGTATCTTCATCGCGTTCCCCAGGACTTCAGTCTTTAAAGGTGCGCCAATCACCATGTGGCCTTGAATCAGCAGTCCCGCGATATCGGTTACGTGTTCCAGATTCTGAACGAGGTATCACTGACGCTATGTCGTGTATCCTGTCGAAACTGCGCTCGTTGACTTCGTAGATGGTTACGTGTAACCCCAACGCAGGTGGGTGTGAACAAGAGCGAGACTGGGACATCACGTACGCAGAAGCAAATCTTGCGAGGAAAACTTCGCGCTGCTATGTCAAGCTCGCCGCCAAGATCCGGAGACGAGGTAACCTTGATGGATGGCAGCATGGGACGGCAGCTTTGCTTGGATGGATTACCCCAAGACGATCTATTTTCTAAAGTGTGGTCTGCCCGCGCGCTCGTCGACGAATCATTCCACGGCCTGATAGTTCAAGCGCATCTCACATACATTGCAGGTATTTGCGGAAAATAACTCCAGAAAAGTTCGTCTCTCACCTGTTTGTTGCGTCCCTGACAGCTTTATGTTGAAACTTATTGCTGCAGCCGGATCCCAAACGATCACCACCAGCAATTACGGCGTGCAGCCGACATACTACCAACGAGTATATCCTGAAGACTGGGAGTGCCATATTTACCGCGATACCGAAATAGCCGCGCGACTTGCGGTTGAGGCTCGAGAAAAAGCCACCACAGCCGGCACGGGGGTTGCGGCACCTGATGCATCTACGGTCCGCGTGTTAGGAAGCCTGCCGCCCTTTTGTGAGAGTCATCGAGTCGATCTGTTCGAGGCAGCGCTAGCGGAGCACGGCGAAGACTTCTTCGTGCGAATTTATCGTGGCGTCGCGGAGGCCCTTGTGCGCGGCGGCGTGGACGCTTTCATCCCTGAGACCATGAATAACTGGAAGGAAGCTTCCTTCGCTCTCCGTGCGTGCCGGGACTTTGACCTGCCGATAATTCTCTGTCTGGAAGGGGCGCTGAGAGACGAGCATATGCGCCCTCATCCAGAACTGGTGCGTTATCCCCGTTGGCCACCTCACCGGACAGCGGTATGCGCTGTTTCGTTTGCGAGACCCCCCTCCCCTGGCGGAATGGTGCGGTCGCATATGCACGCTTTCCGCTTGAGCCGTCAGGGGCGCGCCCAACCGAACCCCCTCCTGTCTCACAGATGACATCTAAAAGTGTCAGGATATCGCATACCAGTTGCCAGGAAATTGAGTAGCTTTGAACAATGCCTGCGCTTGTTAGATTTACGAGATTTCGCTGCTGCAGGGTGCTTCTGCAGTTCTTTGATTACATTTCGACTCAGATGTCAGATAAAGAGTTCTCACGACAGCTCAGGAGACAAATTTTCTGGCTTTAGTTTGCCGCACCCCACCAGAGACACTCCAGGTTGTACCCAACAATACAGTTGAAGAAACTTATGTCCAAATCAGCGAAGGTGCATGGACTTCGATCAGTTCAAAAAACCGTAACGGTTCGGTCTGCTCAAGACGAAAGCATCCCTTGAGGCTCACGGTGCTGATGACACCGTGCGACTTTGAGATGCTATGGGTAAATTAAGGGAAGGCGTCTAAGGGGATTTGTGGGAAATTTGTACCGAGAAAAGTGCACGGTAGCGAAAGTAGGGTTTAGAGGAGGTGGTGTGATGGACTTTCTGCCTCAGGCGCCTTCGATGGCGAAGCTGGTCCTTGAGGAGAAGGCGCGGGGAGCACGCATCGAGGCCTTGGGATTCAATTGTGCACCCCCGGAGCACATTCTCGCTAGCCTTCAGGCCGTCAAGGCGGAGCCGGGTCTTCTGGCTTCCCTCCGCGAAGCTGACATCCAGCTTGCTGCGTATGCCAACTGCTGCGATCGTGAGGCGGTCCATAATCAGGGTTTCGATGGGAGCGATACCAACAGGGTGACCATCCGCAGGGACCTCGCAGGGGACGATAACCAATTTGAAGGATACACTAAATTTGCACAGCAGTACATCTCAAACGGTGCTACTTACATTGGAGGCTGCTGTGGTTGTGGACCCAACGGCATCGTTTCCATTCGGCACTTAATAGAGCAAGCACAAAACTCATCGTCGTTGGGGCCTTGAGAAGAGTCCGCATCTTGCCCAGCAGTCTTATTACGTGCCGGCGTTTATGCCTTTCCATTATGTTAACATACCTTTGTGACATGTTTCTGAACAACGTGTGCAATTTTGCAACCAGAGCCTAGCCGCAGTGAAAATGATATCGAGGACCAGTGGAGCCGATAACACTCACTTGCAAAAGTTTTCGGGATAAGCATCGATTCTAGCAACCGAGATAACATATGGGGGAAAATCCGAAGTAGACAAAAGCGGTTTGGAATGTTGACGCCCAAATCTTAAAAGGCCTTGAAACACTGCTTCAGAAAATAGTTATACATACGATGTAAATAGATCACTAGACTGGAAGTTACTCTCCTTCAAGCACATGGCAGTTTCATGCTTTAATTTGGCTGGGAAAAGATTGTGGAAACAGAATCGCCTAACGTGTAAAAATGTTTTTTTTATTCGATTCCGCTGATTTGGGAGCACGACAGGCGTTCGAAATGCACGGTGCAACTTATTCAAATGGTAATGTACATGACTATTGGGTATTGGTATAATCAGGGGGCTAAGGGCAGTTTATGCCGAGATCTGTGTATCAGGCAGCCCTGACAGGCAGGCCCATGACGCCTAGACTCGTAGTGCGTACATACCGTAGTGACTTAGCTGTGGTAGTAGGAGTAGCAGTACAGTACTATGTATGACCGACTGACCGAGCGGGTGTAGGTTTTAAGGTTATCTCTAGTTAATCATTATAAGACTTTTTACACTCTCAACTGTGAACGGACACTGCACTTTCTGGCTCACTAGGATATACTATTACAGTATATCCCTCTAGTATATAAAACCAGTAAATTCGGAATTTTGAGAAAACATAATATATAGGCAATATAAATGCGATACAATGCTCTAAATTTGCTATAAAATAACCAAATTTCGCCTATGATACATATTGGAACGGTCTCGAGTCTAGCTACCTGTGACACTCGGTGTGTCACAGCACGAACTTACGGGTCAGTCACCAGTCCTGTGTTGGCTACCTAGATATCTGTCATAGGGGCCTGCACCGGGACTCCCGGTCAGGGCTGCCTATACAGATTTCAGCACACCACCCCGGCATTGTGGGTGGTGACTGACAGGTAAGTCAGAGAAGTTAAGATAAGTTAGGGCAAGAGCTAGGGTGACATACCTAACTGCTAATCAAACTGTGCAATTCTGAAACACAAATTTGAACCCTCTAGCTAGCACAAGTGCAAAAACCTACGGGCAAGGAGCTCCCGCTAAACAACTGAAAGGCACTGTGCCATAAAACCAGACTTAAAGATTGTAGTTGTCAAAGTAGAAAGCATAAAACCAAATTGAAGACCATGTTGAGGTCAAAGTACATCTCAGCACACCACCAGAAAAATGGTGTACTGCCAGAGCCAGAAGAAAAGCTACTCGGGGTCAAAGTCCGGAGGGGCACCGTCACCGCAATGCTCACGGTAGTAGCCTGCAGCACTGCACTCCAGTGGGTCAGGCGGCCGGTGAACCACCGTCGCAGCACCCAGGGAGTGCAGTACCGCATCCAGAGTGACGGGGTCCAACTCGGAGATACCAGGGTAGATGCACAAACCCCCCCTGTACAGCACAGGCTGCGGTGCAGCCTGACCCGATACCTGCACAGGGTCGATGTCATTGGCCGCCGTGTAGGCGCGGCAGCTCCCACTCCCATGATCGAGATGAAAAGGATGAGAGAGATGAAGTAATGAAACCCCCACGGACCCGCGTGTGCGGGGAAGCCCCATGGCGGTTTGCCACAACGGCAGGTGCGGGAAGTACCACCAGATTGAGGCACGTGGGCTGCGGACTCCGACGCATGATTTGCCGAGATGGCCGGAGTCCGCGGCTTCACAGCGAAGCTGCCGTCCGCGAAGTCCTCGTAGTCGTCGGTGTCGTAGCCACGGTCAGGTCAACCGGCTCGACCGCGGCGTGGTTGACGGTCTCCACAAACCCCGCGAACTCGTCGCCCGACTCCTTCGTAGTGGTCACCCGCGTCGATTGAAGTGTCACGGGTGAGCCGTAGCCGTAGAGCTCAAGAAGCTCGCTTTCATTCTCCAAGGCAGGCATAGCAGGGGCCGGCACGGCGGATGCCGATGCCGCCGCACCACCTGCCGGAACCTGCTCCTCCGGCGTGATCCCCGCCTCGGCAGGGCCACACACCAGAGCCGAAGTCTGCGGCTCAATGCCTGCAGGCGGTGCGGAATATCTTTATTTTGGAATAGAAAAGTGACCTTCCTGGAATAGAAATTTGAATTCTGAATTTTAATTTACAGATCTGCCTCAAAAATTCTTCCGCCTTTCAAGAATGATATTTCCCAAAATTTCCCCCACCTCCTTCTGAAAATATAAAAGTTTCTTCAAAGATGTCATCAGTCGACACAATAATTATATTGTCACTTCGATCTCCGAAAGTCATGACGTGTCCGACCTCGTCCATGTGCGGCCGAAAAAGATATCAAAACACAACGCTGGCTCGTACCCGCCCAGACCTGTATCTCACGCAGCTGGACAGTGACTTACGGGGTAAAAATATTATCTAATATGCGTTATCTTTTAACGGCAATTCGTATACACTGAAAAGCCCACTACAAATCTCGCTAAGGGCTGGCGCGTTCATGTGGGTATAGTGAGCGTGAATTTACGATTTTCGCAACTTCCAAAAGTAGCGAACGGGGTTATCATTGCGCACGATGCGGATACCCACTGACTCAGTAGGAATATGTGATAATATTAGATACAAGTAAGTTACTTAGATGTGCACACAATCTTAAAGATCTTCACTTGGCAGGACAGGGTCTCGCTGCGAGAGAGAGAGCGTTCCGCGGTAAGTCGAAAGTGCATATTTAATAAATCGCATCTGTACCCGTAATACGACAATGGGGAAAGTGTTTCGTCAGTGGGGAAATTGGAAGCGTTTGTACTGTACGAGTATCACGTATGCGTCTGTCGTCTCCCTTTGAAGATTCTCTCAACAAAATATATAAACGCAAGTCCCGAGAAAGCAATCATGTGCCACCCAAGAAATGTGGCGTAAACCACTTCAACCTTTTTCGCGGGTGCGCACGATTAAGTAGAGAAATTTACACGTTTTCAGCGAACGGTTAAGATGAATATCTTTATAATACCGAATTCTCTCCGACTAATGTCTCACGTACTGCATCGAAGATGGGAACTGCATTGCGCCACATCAGCTACAGTTTTCGACATTCGATATCTCCAGCCTCTTATCGCCAGTTATATCCACGAAAGAGAAATTTATATTCTGAGGGGGTCGTGTACTTAACATATGACATTTCCCAAAGCAATGTTCGCCCCCCCCAAGGTATTAGGGGCACACCCCCCCCCCCCAAGGCATTGCATATACATATAGTGACTGCTCGAAGGTCAAATTCTTAAAAATGTTATATCTAGGAATTTGTTCACCGCTTCAAGAAATTTGCATAAAAAATTTAACTATGAAATTGAACTGCCACATATCGTCTTTTTCGTGGACGAATAAAAAAAACGAAAGTTTTCCCCAATATTTCCCGATATACATATATCCCTTTGGCATCATTGTTATAATAATTTTTCGAGGGACGGTATAAAATTTTCAGGCTGCATTAATTAATAAAATTTTTATTTTCTATTCCAGGAAGGTCACTTTTCTATTCCAAAATAAATGCACACCCCAGGCGGCGGGAAAGATGCGTGAGTGCAATGTACCTTGGGCTCCACCGCTGCGTTGACCTCCGCCGCGAGGTCGTCCCGAGCCGTTGGAGGATGTCGTCACCGGACGTAGGCGCCACCGGCGGCGGCGTGTCAACGGAGAAGCCGTAGGCCGAAACGTCGATGCCCCCAACAACTCCCCCGCACAGCACCGCTGGCGGACCGTACGCCGTCGCCGCGCGGGCAAACACCTCAGCCCCATCATCTGCCGCCTACTGAAAAACAACGCACATGGCGAGCGCATGGACGCCCTCCGCATCCTCCTCGTCGATGGGGACGCAGAAAGCCGCGGCGGAGGTGGGGGGATGTTGGCGACCGCCAAGAGTGCAGTCGCCGTAGAAGTGGTAGAGTTCCTTACCAGACTTCTTGCAGCGGGTACACAGCGGCTTCGCCCGCTGCTCGTCGCGATCATAGCCCACCGCCGGTGGGGATTGTGCCCACATGCGGAAGCCCCGCGGGGACTGCCCGCGCCGCTGCTGCTGACGTCCCTGCTGCGGCCGCTGCCCGTGCCGCTGCTGCGGCGGATCCCGCTGCCGCTGCACCACCGGCGGAGCCGCCTCGCACCGCTCCCGCACCAGCTCAGTTAACTCCTTGCTCTTGTCCAGTAGCACCTGGTGCTCGCTGCTGGTGAGCAGAGCCGACGTGCCACCGCCTGCGGGCTTGGCCAGGAAGGCCTTCCCGTGTTCCCGACGTCCGTCTGCGCCCATGCCTGGTACATCTCGACGACTAACGAGCGCAGAGCCACAAGGGAGACCGATGCTAGGTCAGCTACCATGGGGTATCGCACCTTGACCGCGGTATAGAAAACCGGGTCAAGCCTGTTGTACATGCCGAGCTTCCTGGTCTTCTCGGTGGGGGTCCAGTCGGCGGCCTTGTTATCCCGCACCAAACGTTGTTTTCGAGCCAAAATCGACTGCGGGTCAACGTTTGCGGGATAACTCAGCGCGGCGTGCTCCTGCTGGAAGGACTCCCTCAGCGCCACAGGCACGCTGCGCTTGACGATGTCCACCAGCACTCGTCGCCCATCCCGGTCGGCAGACGCGTCCGTACCCGTCAGCCAGACGTGCGCGTTGCTGTGCTTCTCGATGATGAGGCCAAGCACGTCGTACAGCAGTGCATTCACCTTGCCCACCACCAGAGCCTGGGGGTCGTCAAGGTCGAACGAGACGAGGTCCAACCTAGCGGACTCGAACTCCGTACGCAGCTGAACCACCACATCGGAGAGGAGGCTCGCGTCGGTCGTACCGCTGAAATAATGTTTCTTGTCGCCAAGGATATCCTCGCGGATACCCTTGGCCCATGTCCGATGCAGCCGCCCCCTGTAGACCTCGTCCACCAGCTTGGAATGCTCCTGCAAATACCTCCTCGTCGCAACGTCGGCGTCGGTGTTGGAAGCAGGGTCGGGGTTCGTAACAGTCGGTGAACTCGCCGTCGGCTTGTTGCGAACATGGTCAGTCAGCCTCAGCGAGGCGTCGATGTCCGAGTCCCTCGTGAGGGACCGCTTTGCACGTGTGTGAACTACCATAACTCTGAAAGCATGATGGGAGATGGTACGCCGGGGCGCGTTCGGGTAATGCCGTGGGGAAACTGCGACGCCACAGTTGCGGAAAGAGCGGTAGAGCCATGCGAGCGAGGGGCACTGGAAGGCGTCGTCGAGGCCGAAGGTGCTGCAGCCACCAACCCAAGAATCGGTAGCAAGCGGGATCAGGGCAAGCGTAATACCGTAAATGAACATTGCGCCAACGAAGCCCGGTCCAGGTCGAATCCCCATAGCCGCGGCTCAAAGACGCTTACCGCAAACCGCTCATCTCAAATTTCCCGTGCGCACCCAAACGCGCCGTCGCGCACCACCTCTCCAAGCGGCTGTTTTAGCCAATCATGGCCAAATTAGCTGTGGAAAATAGCGTGGAATGGGTCCACGACCTACTGGAATATCCCGGTTCACGGATATCAGACAGTCCTGGAACCAATATAGATTAAACTCTCATAAGAAATAAACCCTGAGCTAGATATACCCGGAACGGTCACGGAGTCGGAACGGTCTCGAGTCTAGCTACCTGTGACACTCGGTGTGTCACAGCACGAACTTACGGGTCAGTCATCAGTCCAGTGTTGGCTACCTAGATATCTGTCATAGGGGCCTGCACCGGGACTCCCGGTCAGGGCTGCCTATACAGATTTCAGCATATCTCAAACTCCATATTTACCGGGCCCAATGCGGATAAGCGGACATCTACCTCTACCCACTAGAGCTCCATGCAAACCCCCGAATGTAAACTTATTTCATACTTGAATATGTCGGAATATCGATACCCGCTTGATACAATACCTTGGTAATTGGTGAAGAGATGCGTACTCACGTATGTTGTGTGCAGATAAGCGCGCACCGTACGAACCTTTAATACGGGTTGAACGCTAACTCCAACTTATTAAGTTCGTAACGAGTTTTTTTGCTCTCAATTGAGTTATTGCGATAAATGACGTAGATAATAATCTATGCGTTGGCTGCATATACAGATATCGCGTTGTACAAATAGGTGCTAAATAGATTGTGGATGCCCAAGAAAAATATTGGATTTCCATAACGACATTGGCCAGTTTCAACCCGTATGACAAAGGAAGGCACTCGGGAGCAAAACATGCACAAACTTTCCAAGTTACAAGAGCACTGAGAGCAAATTGGGTACTCCCTCCCTAACTCCTTTGCCCTAAAAGGTATTTCTGTGGTGAAAGCTAGCAAATTCCAGAAGACACGGATTTGAATCTAGAAAAGGCGAAGATTCAACTCGATCTGTAGAACCGTAGTGTCTTCTACTATTACCAGAAACTAAGGAAAAAAAAAGAAATAGAGTTCTTGCCTGTGGAATAACAATTCAAGGATTTGTGAACAATCAAACGTTTTTAATAATTCTGCACCGTTATCATACCGTTATCTTTCAGACATTGCACTCGAGGGAGAATCGCTGAGTCGTCTAGCCATGGGTGCGGGTTATCCATATCCATAACGTTAAAGTGCAGTTCGATCATTTTGATGGAGGCTTTGCTTCTACTTGTTCTACTTGTCAAAGCACAGAGTCGAAATGTGGACAACGATATGAAAATCCGAGAACGTAGTGCTTTTCCAGGCCTATCGATACGATCGACGGGGTTCATACTCGGGCACTGTGAAGCACTTATACGAGCCCATTCATTTTGGGACAATAAGATTCTTGTCATTCGTCCGGCCTTTTAGGCGCTTAGACAACCAGTGCTGCAGAGGGTTGAATGCTTGAAACCCCCTCCCCATTGCGCACAAAAGCCATATGGAGACGCAAGTTTGGCGTTGTTAGACACCAAAGTCAAACGCACTGTGGAGGATAATTTCACGGCGCCGGTTGGCTGAACATGATTTGCTAGCGGAAATCCATTGGGAGCCGTTCATAGACGCTTTGGCACGTCACCCGTCAAACATGCCACCGAACCACGCCATTCACCGACAGCGCTTTTATGTTTTGCGGATGTGTGAAGGCAACTAACACAGCGGATACGCAATCTTTACGATAAACACTTATTCATGCATTTCCGAGTCCTTGGCCTGCTGCTCGATGGCTGCGGATGCAAGGGCGGCTTTCTGCCGTTTGGTAAGTCTTTGCACGTTCCTGATTTCAAGGACGACAAACACCAGATCAGCACTATGGTGCAACTGTGGAAATACAAGCTAAGCAGACTGGAAGGAACACTGTTTTTCGACACTTTCGTAGCATTCTCTCGACTTATTCTCGAGCCCAGATCCCATAGAAATTACAAGTACAACTTCCATACCCTTCCGTATTGAATTAATAATGATTACAAGGAGAGCCAATTGATCAATTCAAGCAGTTTCACATGAATCTGTGTTATGAAACCGTGAAACATTCGGCCATCAAAATGTCCGCTCCAGGTGATGTCAATATAGCTCTCCGCAAGTATGGTCAATAAGGGCACGATAATACACTTCGCGCAAGTAAACATATGCAACTTGGGAGTTGAAGCAAAAGCTGTTTTTTCCACGAAGAAGCTTACAACTGTGGCTGCGGCGGCTTTGGTTGCGTGTCCTTGCCGATACCAGGTCCTTTCGTTGGCTTGACGAGTGGAACCTTGACCTTCTTTTTCACCCCAACTTGCTGTGTCTTCTGAGAACTACGCTTGCCGCGCATCGTTTTCTTAGTTTTGCTCGCATTTTTCTTTGCCATTTCTGCACCGAGACGCAAGAAAGATTTTTCAGATTGTGGGGGACAATAGAGAATAGATTGAGAAGAGATCGAAGCAAATGAGTTCCACCAAGCGAAGGAGGTTGGCCTTGGACATCTCTCGCGCTAGTATCGTCGATCTCCAGATCTCCACCACCGTGACACGCTATGCCTATCGCTACGGTAACTTGAACTTCAAACTTTTATCTCACTTCTTGAAGTTCCGAGAACTGTAAAACTTTTAACGGGACTAGACCGTAGAGCTCATAGCGCCGGACGTTCTACCTGAGGAATCTGATAATCTGATAGGAGCTATGTATTGTATCATTATGAATTGTGGCTTGTAAACTATTGTGAGCCTATTTCACTTCAATCGAGCTTTCACTTCATAGCAACTCTAATAAGCCCACCCTGACCCTCAGCGTGTGACGTCCAAGCGAAATGAGCAGTTGAATCAGTCAACAGGTTCCAATACTCGCTTGCAAAGATGACTACCGAGGAGCTGCTAGCTGATCTGCAAGCCGAAAGAGCGTACTCTGCAGAGCTTGCGTCTAAAGTTCAAGCTCAGGCAGGCGAACTTCATGCTTTGGTACTCCCCCCTGGTGCTGCAAGTTGGCAGGCCATGATACGTCTCTCCCACAGCTCTCACCTGCACAGCGTTAGAAGGCATATCGCAGTTGATAAAATGAAAATCGTGGTACCAATATCAATTGATTGCTGAAGTCATCATAGAAGAAAAAGAGAGGCGCTCCAGCTATTTTCACCATCGGTCTGTTTCTTGCACTCGTCTAGCTCTCGAGAGCTGTAATAAATGCGATGTAAAAAAAGCGATACACAGCGTTCCCCTTTTTTAAATTCGAATGCTTCAGAGCGATTTCAAAAGGCTGGTATTTCGGGATAACTCGGGTCACATCGAGTCGCTGCAATTAACTCATCCCTTAGCGCCATCCTGGGTTCTGGCTCCTCCAAGACGTACCTTGTCGACACCGCGACCCTTGACGGGTCTCCTTTCACAAACTACTTGCGAGTTGTGTGAACCTACTCATCTTCCGCATGTCGTTTCTCGTTTGGAAATGTGCGTATCCGGCAGTTATCACCGTCGTCACACTTGCTACTGCAACTGTATAGGTCTGCATTCTGCACACCAAGCTGGGGACGAACTCAGCTCCCCATCCTTTCCTAGTCTGTCCCCCCTCTCCCTCTCTGCAAGGGGCCGTCTTGAAGCGCTTTCGGTGAATATTCTGCGCTTCAAGACTGTGGCTTCCTCCGAGGCTTCCTCGAGAGGGTCGTGCCAGAAACCCGTTTCTTTTATCTTTCTCGTTCAAGCGGCAACCTACATATATCAGCCCACACGGACCGAACTCGAGCCACCGATTCCGCATTGTGCGCTTCTTGCCGGCAGGCCGATGAACTCGAACTGGCCTCAGACTACCGCTCGCTCTGCGAGGCCAAATTGAAGGAGTTCGATCCGGACATCGAGCTACCCTTGCGCGAGGTGCGCTCCATCTCCTTACCTCTCGAGCTCGTGCGCAATACACATTACCAGACTGTACTCTTCTGCTTCTTTCTAACGCGGCTGTACGCCCGCGCACACAGAAAGCTGGGGCGCTGGGGTCCGGATCGCCTGGACTGCGCACCCTTCAAACGCGCAACAACCCGACCTACGTCGTGTCCACCATTGCGCGTCATCGAAATGAGCTCATCGACACGCAACATAGCTACGGGAAGGTGTGTAATTCGCCAACCGGGAGCTGCCGCGCGGCGCGCATGCGGCGGTAACTAACTGCAGTGAACGGGCAGCGCAAAGTGGCCGGGTCTGCTTCGAGTAATTAACAACGGTTGCGCCCCATATTGTGCACCGAGAATCCGATTGCGGTATTCCATGCGCTCCTATGTTATCACTTCTGCCTTCCGGTATGGAGAGGTTTCCGCGGGCGGGTAGGTGTGTGCACAGAGACCCTTATGCCCCGTTCACACTGCTCCTTGGTGTTGTGTTACATGCCAGTGCTCCCGCAGACTGCCGACGCAAACCAGTCTTCAGCCCCGGCCTCTAAGATGGGAGCTGGTATGCTGGCACCGGGTTCAAAGGTTGTTTCAGAGGGGAGCCTTGGGGCTATGTGAGGCGCCGCTGCGTGGCCGGGCTCGCTGGTGAGTGATGTGCAGCTGGAGAAGATGGCACACAGCGCAGAGGCGCGCACGCTGGAGGCGCAGACCCAGGCCCGCCAGATGAAGACGCAGCTGGAGGTCACAGAGAAGGAGCTCGCCACGGCGAGGTTAAAGGCGGAGACACTCCAGTGTCAGGTGCATATGCCTCCTCCCCACTTCTCATGACTTTCCCCTCCTGTTGTGATGGGGCAGGTAGTTGATCCCAAGGAAGCACTCATCGCTGAATTGTGGCACAATCCAGCTGTCCCACCCTCCCCGTGTGAGGGATCCACTGATGGTCCGGTCCTGTTTTGTGTAAGGGGCCCAATAATAGTCCCCCTCGCCGTTGCTGCTGGTCGTGAGCGGCCACTGGGTATTCCCCCTCGCCGTTGCTGCTGGTCGTGAGCGGCCACTGGGTATTCCTCCTCGCCGTTGCTGTTGGTCGTGAGCGGCCACTGGGTATTCCTGTGGATTATCTTTTGTGGAATAACTAGTTTTTGTCCTCCCATCCACTTTTCGCCTGCCTGTGCGAGGTTCCAGCAGTTGAGCGAGATCTCCGGGTGGCGGGACTCTCGGGCGCAGCTGGCCAAGGAGGAGTCCGCGAGGAAGTCCGCGGAGGCGTATCTCACCAAGCTGGAGTTCAGGGTTGGTAAGAATAGCAAGGTAAGAGGGCGACCGGCAGTTCTCCCATCTGCCCGCCGCGCCTTGGCACGCAGGACATTTGAGGGATCCGCCCTGTTCCTGAATGCTTCTCACATCCACATGGATGATAGTGGGCTGGCTTTTGTCGGCGGGCCTCATGCCGTTCAGTGTGTGTGTGTGGCTTATCCTTGGACACACTCCTTTGGCACCACAAACCCACAAAGGATCGGCTGCACTATGTACCCTCATCAGGGATCAAAGGATTCAGCACGCAATCCGGGATGCTCCGTGAAGAATGGGACCCCCTAAGCCTTACTGAGCCACCTGAGCCCCTCTGCACCCGTACCGCCGGCACGCTGCTGCCGTGTCTTTGGAGCCGGTTCATCCCTGCCCCCAGAGTTGCGCGAGCCCTCCCTCCACCACCAAGCCCATACTCAGGACCAGCCCTCTGCTCCTGGGTGTGTGTGCTTATCCTTGGGTCCATTTGGGTTGGGAATATGTATGAGTTTGTGCTATCTTGTCACGGCCCCGCCCTGCTCTTGATTTGCTTCTCACATCTACTGGGATGATGGTGGGCTGGCTTTTGTTGGCCGATCTCATGCCGTTCAGTGTGCTTATCCTTGGACGTGTGTGTGAATTGCTGGCCGGATGCCACGGGGAAAACATACAGAGCATGGGACCATGGCGGTAACACCGCGCCCTTGTTCTGCATTGGAATGATGACCTGCCGCAGTGTGGACACTGCTGCACCCGAGTCCACGCTCCGCTTTTACTGCAGAAACGGCAGTGTTTTTGTCCACGCGGTGGCGGCGGCGGCGTGGCGGCTGTGTGGTGGCCGCTCCGCTGATCGAGAGACGCGCGTTGGATTTGGGTGACGCAGAAAACAAACTTGCTACGACGGAATCACTCACTACAGAACAGCCTGGAGAAGTCGGAGCGCGACAAGGCCATTCTGAGTGAGAGCCTCGAGGTATACCCGCCTGCACCTCACTGCTTGGTGCAGCCCTTCTGTGCGCGATGCGCTGCTCACCGTTTTTTTCCTTCACGTGCGGTGAGGTGGTGGCAGCGCTTCGAGGGTGTGTGGTGGTTGGTGCAGGTTGAGAGCATTGAAGTGCAAGACTTGCGTCGCTGCGTGCGGGTGGGTCTTCCATAGGCGCCTCTCAATCCCGTCTACCAACCCCTCTTCCCCTCCCGTCTCCAGCCCCAGCCGCACAGCTGGCCGCCCCTTATGGCTCGGGCGCGTGATCACACGTGGCATGCCCAGCGGCGGCGGTCATGGAATGGAATGGCGGGTATGGAATTATGAGAAGCTGATGCGTTGCGATCAGCGTCGCAATCAGCTACCACTGCAGTTTGCCCTACTCACCCCTTTGGGGCGATGTGGAGGGGCGTTTGCGCCACAAGAGAGGCTTTTGTGCTGGGGGGCATTGGCCATGGGGCAGCATTTGGAAGCATTTCCCTGCGCCGCCCTGCGTTGTTGGGTGCTTCCGAGAAGTTTCAAGGGGGGCCACTTACCACTCCAGGAGTAGCCTGACATTCGGGGTGGCAGGGAGGGGACCAAGGGGGGCCGCTTTTGGGGCGAGGCGTGCCCCGAAGTGTTCGGCGGGCACGGACCTGACGGGGCCTGCGCGAGGAGCGATTGCCTGGTGTGCAGGAGCTGAGCCTGGCACTGGACGATGAGGCCCTGAGGGTAGGGGCAGAAGACAGCGCAGCATTGCTGGACCTCTCTAGGTGCACCCTCTGTGACCGCCTATACCCAGCCCCCGAGCTCGGGCTAGGGCAAATTGTCCGCGCCGACGCACACAGCAGACTGAGTGTAGACCTCGCACAGTCGCCCTTCAAGGCGCCCCTGGCACAGGAGGGGAGTGCACCTTCTCGGAAGCAGTGCGCTTCGCGTAGCATTGGTGATGCCATCCTAGCGGATGTCTCGGTAGCCCCGGGAGTTTCATTCTGTCGCATTTTCTCATAGCCGTGGTGGACGGGCTGTCTTAATATGCGATCCGGATTCAGAGGACTGTGTACTGTGATCTCTGATCTGTATGCTTGAATGTGATTGGTCGAATAGCCTCAGTTCGACGGTCGGATAGTCGATGTTGGCCCATGGAGAACTAACGAAGAGCACTTTCGTGCAGGAATGGACTTGATATGCACCGCTGAACGCCTCCGAACCGCTCCGATTTTCACATGTCAAATCATCTACGTTGTGAGTTAGGAGTATAACATCATGAACTGAGCCCATGTCCCTGATGAGGGGCCTATCCGACTGGAAGTTGATGGGGGGCGGTCCTGCAGGCTGCGCCAACAGCTTCAGCACACCGAGATCGCTCACAGTGAGGTGTGCAGCACCGGCACTCAGCCCTCAGGGGTATTCTGGGTTTGTGCCAAGCGTCCGATCCGTGCGCGGGCGTTGGATCAGAGGCAGATCCCAGCACTAGGAACCTTTGACGGTGCGCCAGGTTGGTGTGTGCGGTGCCGCCTGGTCATTGGAGAGGTGGAGAGGATAGTGGAAGACTGGCTGACGGGGTGAAGCGCGTATAGAGGAGGCGCGTCATCGGAATCTTTCCCAGAGACCTGCACTCCCCCTTTAGGATCAGAAAATACAGTCGAATCTGTGCTACACAGGATCCGCTTACTGAGCGGCGAGATGCTTGCTCGGATCGCAGACGGCGGATGAGGTGATGGCCATGGGGACAAGCGTAAAACAAATGCATGCGAAACTGGCGGAGACGAACGAGCGGGAGCAGGAGCTTGCCGGCCACCTGGAGCATTTGCAAGGTGAGGCATGTGCCACCATCCGTAGCCAGCCGTATGCCACCAAACATCAGAATTGGCGCTCAATAAGCACACCTGGCGCTCGTTGCGTGTCTGAGTGAGGGATGGAGCCGAGCACCGGTTGCCGCTCGTTGCGTGTCTGAGTGAGGGATGGCGCCGAGCACCGGTTGCCGCTCGTTGCGTGTCTGAGTGACGGATGGCACCGAGCACCGGTTGCCGCTCGTTGCATATCTGAGTGACGGATGGAGCCGAGCACTGGTTGCCGCTTGGGATGGCGAGCAGCAGATCAATACCGGGTGAGGGGATTGTGCAGAGGAGCGGGACGGGCTCTGGCGGTTAGTGTGCGACCTCATCGGAGAGAACCCTAACGAGATGCCTCTTCCACCCCCGGGAACCCCTGAGGTGTGCTCCCCCCGACCTCCCACCCCTCAGGCTTCAACTCACCATTGCGGACTGGAAATATCTTTCCGGTCCGTGCCTGACACGCAAAGAACCTGGCGTGCTCTCTGCTACCGAGGTGACCTCGCGGTGAAACCCTATCATGCAGCGTGCGAGGCGGGGAGGGGAGTTGGGAAATGCTACTGGCCGATGACGGGATGCCCATGCAGTGGCCATTTCGGCTGGTGTTTAAAGCCGGGGCGGCCCGGTGCGCTGATACTGCCCCGTGGGAGGCGCTGTTTACACAGGCGGCCCAGATGATAGCAGGCCGCCGTCATTCCCCCAGCAAGTGAGACACGGGCCACCAGCAATCCCTAACAAGGGAGCTTCACTTTGCCTTGCATCCCTGCCCGCACCCCGCTCACTTTCCCAATTAAAAATTCCCTTTGCGGCCCGTGCGAGCGAGGCACAAAAAGTCCTCCGGGTCGGATAGATTCCATTTGTGTGATGTACAGCTGTAAAGTTCCTGCGTCGTCGCCTCGTTGTAGATGCTGTCATGCCTGTGCCAAATCACAATGGCTGCCCCCACGTCGTGGCAATATTGGCGCTGTCAGGCCTATCATTCAAATCTGGCTTTCGTCGCCTTGATGCTTTCAGGTCGGCTCGATCCATCTCACTTCAGGTGTGACTTGGGGCGTTGGCAGGGGAGCGCCCGCTTCCGATGGCAGCGCTGCACTGCATCACGAGGACCAATCAGAGCTCCGCAGGTGCACCATCGTCTGCCGTTTTTACCGTCACCATCTGGTGTCATTAACCTGTGCCATCTTGGCCTGCTTGTACGATGGTGGCCTAAGCAGTTCCTGAGCTCTGCATCGTGGTTGTGTACCGTGATCGTATATCGAGCTCTACATTCTAATGGGCAGTAACAGTAAAGGTCCAAACTCACTTTTCTGAAGAACCAACCGAGAGAGCTGACACGTAAAATTGAGTTTGGACCTTTGCACGCCTTCATCCACTCGGGACTGATGGTGGGTCGGGCTTTTGTCGGCGGACCTCATGCCGTTCAGTGTGTGTGCTATCCGCCGGGGACTTCAAGCTGGACTCGCTGGGTGGCATACACGTGACAAGGCCCTGCGTTCCGCGCCGATGCATCCTTCGGCTGCTTTTTGATTGGCACACAAGAGTGACAGCGGCAAGATGCGTGTGCTGCGTGGGGAGCGGGAAGCAGGGAGCTGATGGAGAAGCGGGGGGAGCTGCGGGAGGCGATGGCGATGCATGCGGAGCTGCTGTCACGGGTCGGCCTGGACCAGGGGCGGTGGGCGGTGATGCGGGACGCGGTGAAGGAGCTGGAGGGGTTGAAGGCAGAGCTGGCACAAAACACCACACGCATGCGCGCCCTCGAGGGTGCCGCCCCGCACCGCCTGCCCATCCCCTCCGAAAACCTCTGGTCACGTGGCGGGAAGAAAGCCAGGCTGGCGCCAAGTGGAGCATCGACTAGGGTCCCTGGGAAGGGCGTGGAGGCGAGCAGATCTGCCACCAGGAGCTGAGAGGTACTGGGGCGGGGCGTGGAGACGCGCAGATCTGCCACCAGGAGCTGAGAGGTACTGGGGCGGGGCGTGGAGGCGAGCAGATCTGCCACCAGGAGCTGAGAGGTACTG
>LGRX02033972.1:0-20932 GCA_001247695.2 Cymbomonas tetramitiformis | reverse complement strand
GCGGTCATCACGGATGTTCCGTGGGGCCAAGAGAGCAAGACCAGGTACAACACGAAGGTGGATTGGGATGCGTTCGCAGTCAAGTTGGACGAGCTGTGCGCGAACAACGATGGCATGTCTGAGGATCATAAATACGCCGATCTGGGGGAAAACGACGGAGACACCATTGTGTGTGCCTTAGGCGACAGTGAAGCCCTTCGAGCTTTGAAGGCGGGATGGAAGGCGTTGAAGCACCCGGTAGGATCAATGTAGCAGTTGTTGCTTTGAAGGCACCCTTTTATTTTTGCTTTTTTGTTACGTTTCTGAAAGGGAGGGAAAGGGGGGGAAGGATCACAGGTGTACAAGACAATGCCGGGGTACATCGTGACGGAGGGGAACCGCAACAACGCTACTTTCACGAACACGCCAAAGTCGTTGGGACACCAGTACAGTAGCATCCACGGAACTCTCACGGCAACTATCACAGCATACCCAGACAGTCTGATCACATTAACACAACGTACATATCTAATGTGAATGGGTTTGGTATTTCTTCCTCCATCTTGTTTCCTAAAAGACAGTCATTTACTATGCCAGCGGCAGCCTAACGACACACACCTTGGAAAGTAAGCATCCCCTTTTCCTCAGTAACGAGATTGAACAATGTTGTATCCCGACCCTCCACCCCCGCCTCTCCCCCCCGCCTCGCTTCCGCCTTTCTTTTTCCACCATAGACGCAGCCTCGCTCCACCTCCACCTCCTCTGCTGCTTCTCCGCCGGCACGACCTTTTAGCGCTCTGCGTAGTTTTGCCTTGCCGCGGTTTTCTAGGTTGACATGACCTAGATGAGCCTTTCGGGGCGCGCTATGAGGATGATTCCAGCTCCCTCTGTTCTTCAGTTGCCTGCTTGCAGGATTACAGCGGACTTATGACATTGACATTATTCTCAGCGTAAATGTTATGTTATCATTATTATGCAAGGTGTATCTATGAACGTACACCTGAAACTACACAGCACAAATCATAAATCCACTACTCCGTTGGACTCGGCCACTTTACATCTTCAGCAACAAAAATTCGATAATCCCTGCACGCACAACGAAATCTACAGAGTCAGTAAACACATATAACAAAACGTATTCGCGCCAGCATAAATAAGGGCGGACGATGCAGCGAAAAAATGACATACCAAACTAAAATTACGAATGAAAGCATGCTGCAAAATGACGGAACGCGAGTTAGCAGAAATGTTGGGAGTCGAACCCAACCTGACAGGTAAAACACCCGACGGACTCCAAACACTCTTATGTCAATCAAAGCATAAAACAGCTATGACAACACGATCGCAAGTAACAGAGCTGCGCACCCACAAACCGAAATGATTAATAAACTAAAATGCGACAGCCAAAGTTACAAAGAGGTCGCTGGCGTCGCAGGAACGTTTTGCACGCTAGTTAGCAGGAATCTGAGAATCGTACCCAAACCGCGGGCCACATTACCCGATGGGGTCCTATCATTCTGAAGCGAAGAGCCGGAATCATACTGCAAGAATGTGAAAACAAAGCAAAGACGTTTTGAAAACATGCGTTCACTGACACGGAATTTACAACAGCAAAAGCTAACAAGCAAGGCAGCGTTTCACGGTTGTTGCGTGTGCCTGATGGGAAAATGAAATGGCGGTGTGGTGGCCGAGCTAAGGAATATTAATATTATGCGTGGAATCCATAAAGCCGATTGTCGACAATGATTCTCATTCTGTGGTTAGAACTGTCTCGATGTCACGCTTACCGCTGCAGTGAGCCAACGACCTGACACGATGTCATTATCGCGCTCGCGCTCGCGTTCGGATTCATCTTTAGCGACACAATCCATTAGCACGCGAAATCGGACGGTCCGATGTTTTGGCGACGGTCCGATCGGTCGGTCGAAATTAGTCGATGTAGGATTGTATTGTAATCAAGATCCCTGCGACACCTCGAAGATCTTGTCTTCGGAACGAATCCATTAGCACGCGAGATCGGACGGCCCGATCGTTCGGTCGACGATTCGATCGGTCGGTCAAAAAACTAGTTGATGTAGGATTGGAGTGTATTCAATCAAGATCGCTTCGACAACTTGAAGATGCCATTAATCAATAATCTGTCATCTGACTGTCCGACCAATCGCTCGACGATTCGATCGGGCGGTCGAAAAATAGTCGATGGGGGGATTGTGTATCTTCCAAAAGCGTGCGACAATGCTGAAGATAAAAAATTGTCATGTGGAATATTTTTGGGCAGTCTTGACAGTGTTCCGATGACGATGTCGTTTCGGCCCTCCACTTTTTTTTTTGTGAAATCGTTCTTTGTCCCTTTAAGGGAACGAGCCCCGTTTCCGGGTTTTTTTTCTTCAGAAGATTTTTTTGACGTGCGACCGAAACATTTTCTCGACAAAAATGACCATGCATGCGACAAAAAAGACCGGGTTTCGTGCCTTTCTTACCCCCTTATCAGCCATATGGACGCCATTGGGGACGTGTCACTCAACGAACCGATGCGTACGGACGACGTGTGGCCGGGCGTGTGTACAGCGCGTGAGGCCCTAATGCACCACTCCTTTGCGATTGTCCACCCTTGCGGACAGCCTGGGGGTGCCAGTGCATTTCCTACCCCCTCATCAGCCATATGGACACCGATGGGGACGTGCCACTGAACGAGCCGATGCGTACGGACGACGTGTGGACGGGCGTGTGAATCGTGCGAGGCCCTGCTGCGCCACTCGTTTGCGCTGCTGTCCATGTGTGGACAGCACTTGCACCCGGGCCTGGGTCGTGTACCAGTGCATTTCCTACCCCCTCATCAGCCATATGGACACCATGGGGCTTGTCACCAAACGAATCGATGCGTACGGACGGCGTATGGGCGGCGTATGGACAGTGATGTGGAGGGTGCTAGCGTCGCTAGCACTTGGTATATGGCATCCCCGTGCATGCTTCTAATAACGGTGGCAGTCGACATCATTACGACAGTCTATTCGTGCTCTCCAAAACGTACGACCTCTTGCGACTTTCAATTCGTACATATATTCACTCCACACAGTGATGCTCCTCTCACGCCATTCGGATTTCGTTGAAAATGCGCATCTGGGACTATCTTCGATACTCGAATACACATATGCATTATTTGTCGTAGGCAACTATGATTTGTGGGCATGTTATAAGCTTTCACATTTTAAAGTCATATATATATATATGCATTGACATACCAAAGTGCCTACAATAACCACCTTATAAACGAGTGTAAATTTCGCATGTTCATGCTTGCACAATCGGAGGTTTTTTGACATGTTTTCAGATGTTTTTACAGGTGTAAGGTGGATTTGAATGCATATATGTATGCCCAATGCGAGATTGTCAGCACGTATAATTTGGCGAGCATGATTGGGTATGATGTTAGGATAAAGTTTGGATGCTTGGGAAGAACGTTTGGATATATTATACACCGATAATGAAGATATACAGCAAGTGACGATTAAGGATACTTAGTTTGGGTCTTAATGAGACTACTGTTCGTTGGTTAGGCGGCGCTAGAAGTATCAATATGACGGCATAAAAACTTATCGCGACATCGGTCCTTGTGATAGGACTGAAATCCGTTCAATGCCTATTCTGCGAAAGGCGGGTTAATCCGCCGGAACAACTAATTACGGTGGGTTAACAATACCTACGCATTTTTCTTTTTATCAAACGCATAATCGACTTTCAACAGGCGTCCCTGATAACAAACCGTCCCTAGACTCCCTAAAAGACCTAGACAAAAGCCTACATTGTCCATACTGCTATCAAAATGTATATCCACATTACAAGCCCATATCCACCATTTGTCGGAAATGCTATCAAGCATGGATGGTGTAGAGCTCGCACAAAGGGAGCAATCTCTCTGACCCAATCATGGTCATTGGCGTGCATACGTGCTAAACATTCCCGGAATTACTCATGCATGGGCACTGTGAGCACAATTGTGCCGGTAGTCGGCCAATATATTCATCAGCAACATTTTTTTTGACAAATGATGCTTACGTACGGGAAAACATTGAAAATGTGAATGTGTTCTTTTTTCTTTTTTCTTTAGCAAAGGTGGTATGCAGGTGGCCTATTCAATCGGGGAGTGCTATTGGGTGAAACATAAGGTTATTACACATTAAACTTCATAAAATATATACTTTCTGGGCACCTCCGTATCGTTGCCTGCCATATACCGATTTACCAATATCGGACTCTATTGTTAACCCGCCGTAATTTTCAGCCCAACCCACCATAACCTTGTGGCACCAATTGCGACCTGTATGCTCATGCAAGCGACCCAAATTAAGGTTGCGGCTCCCCCCCAAGTCAACATCCCGGGGAACATTGCTCGGGGGGGATGTATGGGATTATCCCCCCCTAGCAGTTCGTCTCAACTCCTAAGGGGCTCCCGCCCTGGCAGCACGTTTTTCAGTCCAGGGGGTATTTGCGCGTATACCATCATCACGCGCGCGGGGCGTGGCTCTCATACCACTCATATACATTATCTATAGCCGGTGGGGCGGGTCGCAGTCCCGGTGAACCATGATGGGATCAACCTCGACGTGAGGTATGATCGACGCGGGCGGGGTGCGTGGCGCCAGAAGGTCCCAAGAAAAGCCCAAGCCAGTCGGCCTCGTAGCTACCATATTTTATCTATACCGTCGTGCGGCCGATTAATTGCTCACTCATAGCCCCACTCTAAAATGTCGCACGAGCGCCGCGAACGTTTCAAGCGGTGGTCTTTAGGCGGTCATGGCCATAACAAGCGGGGAAACAGCGTGGAATAGGTCCACGTCCTAGTAGAATACCCGTAGGCAATAATATGATAAAATACGGTTAGCTCAAAATGTATAATAAACTGTCAAAATAATACCGAGATGGAAACCTAAATCCCCACAGTTCGGACAAGTACTGTACGAATACTGGCTACTGAAACTCTACCGGTCAGAGTTGTCTGAGCACAATCATCAATCGCAATCACAGACCCAAAACCTGTCAGAGGCCATAACTGGTACTACCGGTCAAAGCTGTTTGAGCGGATTTCAACACCTTCTTATTGTGTTCGTAATGTTTAACATTTAAATGTGTTTACAAGTTCTAGCAATTCGCGCAATATGTACCTTAAATCGCAGTGGCACATTTCATAATATTGTTTCGCAGCATCCCGTACAATTGAATGCGGTGTTGACTGCAACTCATATCCTCTCCGTCAGCACTGGCTGTATTGTGAAGATGCTTCGGAGCCCATTACACCGTTTGCACCAGATGCCCTCAACTAAACTCAGCTTCAAAAATGTGTGACAGCACAATGTTATACAACAGACCCCTCACAACTCTCCGGAGTCATCGATGACAACCTTCTGGCTTGTGGCTCCGCTTTGGCTACCTGTTGGACAAATCAAGTCACACCTTTCATCTCAGCAAACGTGATACACTCTGCAATGCAGCTTGTGCTACATAATCGTATGCAACCACATGTGCACACACAAACCGAGGTCGGCAGATTAAGGGTGGATCTATATGGACTTTAAGTTGGATTTTGAGTTTGTATAAATTTGATTGTCAGAATTTCACATCCGGAGATTCCGCCGGCAAAAACTTCTCAACCCAAAACTTCACTTGGAGGTCAGTTTGAGTTGTATACACGATTTCAGACTTGGAGCGTGTAATTATACAACTGAAACTCCAACTCAAAGTCCATATAGGTCCACCCTAACACCGTTGGGCCGGCAAGAGCAGGGCACGGCACGATGCATTCATGCACTGAAACAACAGGAGCATGCATGTGCGCCTCACACACAAACAGCAGGCGTGAACCATGCAGCGTGGCTATAATTCTCTGTGGCTGCTCCGATGCACAGGCGATGGCCGGGAGACACAGAAGCCCTCAGGTGGCTCACTGAGGCTTTGGGGGGTCTCAGTCTCCATAACGCCCGGGAAGCTGAACCAATACCCTGAAGCTGGATCGATACCCTGAAGCTGAATCAATACCCTGAAGCTGGATCAATACCCTGAAGCTGGATCAATACCCTGAAGCTGGCTCAATACCCTGAAGCTGAACCAAAGCACCCTGAAGCTGGATCAATACCCGAAAGCTGGATCAATACCCTGAAGCTGGATCAATACCCTGAAGCTGGATCAATACCCTGAAGCTGGATCAATACCTTGAAGCTGGATCAATACCCTGAAGCATGTGCTGGATTCTTTCCATCCCTGACGTGGGTGCATACAGCCGAGTTCCTTTCTGCATACAGCCGGTAGTTGAGGATGCTGGTTGTCAATGGAATCGGTCCACGGATTTACACACACATCCGCATACATCGGGGGCTTACGGGAGCAGAGGTATTCGGCGTGCACCTTGCGATGAACACTCGAGGCGCATGTGACTGAGTACAGAGGCGCGTTTGAAGCATGCAGCACATCAAGTTGAGAGATTAAGGGGCCAGAGCAGGGGCCCTTACCGACGGCCTCTACTGCTTTGATGATGTCCATGCCGTCAGTCTGCGCCGCGTCCCACGACCAGACACAAGACCAGACGTGAGCCGCAGCGCGGCGATTGAGGTGACAGATGAAAGGCTCCCTTAGTCGTAACACCGACCATCACATCGCAGGAACAACTTCGGATTGAAATCATCACGCCTACCCGGCGTGTTTCCCGTAGTGAAAAGGTGAGGCGCTTAATTAGGAGAGAACAAATAAAATTTGGACGGAAAAGTTGGACGGACGCGAGGCGATCTTGCAAAATCAATCTACCTGTCGTCCAGCATCTCATTGACTTTCACACACTTTTCCGAGCTACTAGCCGACTGGCCGACCAGACTACTGGGCACGGACGTGGCATTTCACGGCAAAGAGGATCCGGGATCCAACGCGTTAACCAGCTTTTGAAATGGCATTTATGTCCTTCATTGAAACTGCATTCACCACTATCATCTGCACCACAGAGACAGCAATCAAGAGGCGCGCAGGTGGCCCCGTGAGCCTTAGGGGGTCCCCTTCTCCACTCGTGAGCTGCGGGAAATATTGGATTCTAAGTGTCCGGAAGCATTCGCTTGACCCTTGACCCTTGGAGTGGGTACATTGAGCAGCCGGCATTCTGCGCGGCGCAGTGGCAAAGAGGTTGCTCCGAGGATGAGCCCACACACTTTCCGCGAACGGCGATTCAAATACGCCTCAGTTCCCAGACAGACGCAATCAGGGCGAGCACTACGGTCACTGGCATGAGGACTCCAAACTTTGGGTCGAGCAATTCGCACTCACCACTTTGCCGAACACCACGTGCTTGCCGTCCAGCCACGCTGTCTCCGCTGTGCACAGGAAGAACTGGCTGCCGTTGGTACCGGGCCCTGTTCCAGGCGCTCCAAACACACCGCAATCTCCCCCCCTGTCTCAGAAGGTGCCAACTGTCACGCCCGGGGCACGGCGCGCAGGACCTCTGCTTGAAGCAGACAGGCGCAGGGCAGCGGTGACTCCACAATGGAGCTGCCGTGAGGGATTGCATGCGGCCTTCCAAGTCTGCTTTGCCGACAAAAGCCAGCCCACCATCATTCCAGTGGATGTGAGAAGCAAATCAGGACCAGGGCGGGGCCGTGTCAAGATACCACCAACTCATACATATCCCCAACCCAGATGCAAAGCAGCGTGGAAAGATGATACGATGTGACCAATCATCGCCCAACAATTGTTGGTCCCTGGGTCACAGAGTAAGCGGACCCTCCTGGCATGCCCCCCAGTGGCTCACGGTCGATGAATGGGACCCTCTGGTCGATGGTGATGCATGCATACACACTGAACGGCATGAGATCGGCCAACAAAAGCCAGCCCACCATCATCCCAGTGGATGTGAGAAGCAAATCAGGACCAGGGTGGGGCCGTGTCAAGATACCATCAACTCATATACATATCCCCAACCCAGATGCAAAGCAGCGTGGAAAGATGATACGATGTGACCGATCATCGCCCAACAATTGTTGGTCTCTGCATTACAGAGTAAGTGGACCCTGCTGGCATGCCCCCCAGTGGCTCACGGTCGATGGATGGTCGCTGGTCGATGGTGATGCATGCATACACACACAAACACATATTTTATTCATATAGTGCAGCCTCCTGTGGCTTCGGGGTGCCAAAGGAGTCGCAAGGATAAGCATACACACACATACTGAGCAGGGCGGGGCCGTGACACGATACCATCAACTGATGCATATTCCCGCATACACACACATATGCACATGGTATTGGAATCTGCAGTGCCTGCTGATCAGTTTGGTGTTTAGCATGACTGTCTAGGCCTTGTCAAACCCTGAAGAAACTCTTAGATCTAGATCTGTAGATCTGCTGCACTAATCGTAGCCGTTGGATCAAAGGTGACCATCGGCAAGACAGTGCATAATAGTTCGCGGCCCATCTTCTGAAAGTGGGCCGGTACTCAGGCGTGTCACTGCGGTCGATATGAACACGCCAGTGACACGTAGAACTCAAGTTCGTGAACTTTCACTTAGTTCGCCCAATCAGTAATGATTGGGCGCTAGAGTTCGCGGCGTTTAAAGCTGTGAACTGTTTTATCTTTTGTGAATGAAAGTTTACGCTCACTTTTGCAAACTACTTACCGCTGAATTCCAACACACGGCAGCAGTGCGCTGGCGTTGCGGATGCAGATGGGCTCAGGTGGCTCAGCGAGGCTTAGGGGGTCCCATTCTTCACGAGTGAGCTCCGGAGATTCCGGATCAGTGTCCCGAAGTGTGCGCTGAATCCTTTTCCCTAGTACATAGTGCAGCCGGTCTGCTGCGGCTACGGGGTGCCAAACGACTCGGTACAAGGATAAGCCACGCACACAAAAGTGGGCAGCTCGCGGGGCAGAGGTGAATTGGCTTCACAGACACAGCAGCAGTGCGCCGGCGGTGCAGTGGTAGAGGGGCTCAGGTGGCCCGGTGAGGCTGAGGGGATCCCATTCTTCTCTAGCGAACTCCGGAGAATCCGGAAAAGTGTGAGGGTGTGAGGGCCAGAAAGGGTGAGGATGACTTGTGATTGGTTTGCCAGGTACTCGAGGAAGTTCTGGCATTGGCACAACTTGTGGCGACCATAAGGGCCGCTTGCTGCAGGGCAACTGGTTAGCGCAGCTCAGACTGGTGGCGGTTCCACGTGAATGGCCCCTGAGAGCCCTCTGGAGGGGCAGGGTGCGTGCTCCCCTCCCTCTGTGTGTTCCAAGGTGCTCCTGGCTTCATAGGGGTTGATCAAACTCATCGCTTCTGCCCTCCGGCGTGGATGCAGCGCAAGGCCCCGCGCCCGCCTGGGGTGCCTCTCCCCTCCGGGAAGCGCCCTCGCCGCCGCCCCACACCCTGCTTGATAGCAGAACGAGGGGCGCGCCACCGAGGGCGCTTCCTCAAGCCGGGTGCCATCCACAATTTGCCCGCATCCTTTTGCCCGCCGGCAGGTGGCAAAGCTCTGTCCCTCCGTCCGATCGACGCGTTGTTAATCCTTAGCCAGGATGAAATATCCGGTGTATGATCCCAGCCTACATGGTACCAGTCTGGGGGTAGATGACCGGAGGGTGTAAAACCGAGGGAGGAGCGAATCGAGGGTACATAAAGCAAAAAGAGCTGATCAAATGGTTCAGTGGTGCATGGTACACATCTAAGGGTGCACAGCACAAGGTGGGATGTGACTGGGAGGGCACAACTGAAGGTGATATTTTCCAAGGAGAAAACACTCGAAGCGTGTCTGTCGCGTAGCGGGAGGGGGGAGGAAGCTCGGCTAGGCACTGAGGCAATGGGACGCACCAGCATTCGCCATAGAAAGAACGCCGGGGCCGTCATGAGTCAACACAAAATTCTCGTCTTCAAACCTGGATCAGAAGTCACAAGTTCCCATGGCAGGTTGGCAAATCCGCACCAAGCTAGGCTGCCGCAAGCTGGAGGGTAAGGTTGCCCCGCTCATCCTTAGGACATTAGCTGATCACCGTGGACTTCTACGTGCTTGCGTGTGGTGTCAGCAGATGCATGCTGCGCCGCGCCAGCCTCTCCGATTGATGGGGCTGCATGCTGCGCCGCGCCAGCCTCTCCGATTGCTGGGGCTGCATGCTGCGCCGCGCCAGCCTCTCCGATTGATGGGGCTGCATGCTGCGCCGCGCCAGCCTCTCCGATTGATGGGGCTGCATGCTGCGCCGCGCCAGCCTCTCCGATTGATGGGGTTGCATGCTGCGCCGCGCCAGCCTCTCCGATAGATGGGGCTGCATGCTGCGCCGCGCCAGCCTCTCCGATTGATGGGGCTGGAGGCCTCATTCAAGGTGCCTTGCTGAAGGAGAGGCGGGACAGATGTCGCAAACGACGACTCCTGAGGAATTCTTCTCTTTGGAGCATCACTTTCTAGACGACATGATGTTGTGCCCGGGAAGCGCTCTGAGAAATGCAAGCGAGGGAGCATCTGGGGATGCAAGAGAAGGTGCGCAACGGCAGGATGGAGATCCGTGGCGTGCAGGAGGTGTTTTTCCGGTATATCCCCTGGCGATGAAACCTTGCGGAGAATCCACCGGTGTCCAGCAACTATGACAGTTCGTCTTAGACACGTGGCAGAAGGAACACCAGGGGCGCGTGGAAGGACTCCTGCAAAACTGGGGCACAGAGGACGCACTTTTCGCCAAAGATGGACTTGCCTCCCGTGCCGTTGCCTGCGGTGAAGTCGCCGCCCTGAGACGCCGCCCCACCGCGCCCCCGACCAACTTGACAACCTGTTCAGAGCAGCGTCGAGAGAGACGTCCAAGCCAGGGGCAAGGCAAGCGAGGCTTGCTGGCCTGCGGTGGATGACAGCAAAGCTTCTCGGCGTGCTCACTGGCAGATCTGCCAAACAAAGCTGAAGGAAAGAAAGAAGGGTGAAGTGCTGACCTGGCACATGAATCCGGGGATTACGCGGTGGAATGCTGAGCCCTGTGCGTCCCATGCCCCACTTTGTCACACTTTCCGGGGGCAACAGAAATCAACACAAGGCGCTTGGGATTGATGGCAACCCAGAAGGCACAGAGGCAGCATCAGGAGACACCTACGTAAGTCACAAGAGATTACGCTGTATGCACTACGTGTTGCTTCCCCAAATCAGACAGCCCCATTTCCGCACCCTTCGGCCGCAGAATCTTCAGCAGTGCGTGAAATGCTTTCTCCCCAGCATCCCAGGGTTGTAAGAGGGTTTTACCTTGTACCCGAAGCCCATCTCGCCGGTGCAGAGGGCGCGAAAGTTCTCGCATGTCTTAGGCACCACGTCGCCGCGCAGCTACACCCCAGCACCGCAGTGCACGCCATGACTGCACCATGTCTCCCGATAAGTTAGGACTCAACACGTGTTACGGCAGGCAGGAGGTCTCTGCGGCCTTCTGCCTTGCTGGAACCGGCGCCAAAAGGGGCGAAGCAGGACTCACGAGAGGAAAGGCAGAGAGCAGGCCAATCAAGGCGTGGCGCAAGCAAAGAGATGGACAGTGGCAAGAAGGGGACACGGCTTAAGCACAGCCACTAACCTCCATGCTGACGCGGCCGGCAGGGTTGCCGTCGATGGAGAGATCGAAAAACACGTTGAAGGGCTCACGGTATTTCACTTCGATGCGCTCAAGGGATGTGAGCTCCATATCAAAGTTGAGCGTCTTGCCTGCAACACCATTCATCCAAAGTTGAGCCTCACCTACAGGCCTCACTTAATAGAAGGGCCTGAGCCACTCAATAGAAGGGCCTGAGCCACTTAATAGAAGGGCCTGAGCCACTTAATAGAAGAGCCTGAGCCACTTAATAGAAGGGCCTGAGCAGGAGCCACCAGGAAGCTGGGTTTTAGGAGCCACCAGGATGCTGGGTTTGAGGAGCCACCAGGAAGCTGGGTTTTAGGAGCCACCAGGAAGCCGGGTTGGAGGAGCCACCAAGATGCAGAGGCCGGGTTTGAGGAAGGCTTTGGCACGAAATTGAATTGTTTTGGTTCCTGATGAAATATTGACAAGCACCATGAGGACTCCGGGCGCATGAGATACTGCCGGAGACCGGGAGGGGGTGGGTGCGCGCAGGAGGGTGCGAGGGCTCGTGAGGGGATGGGGATGCACGAGAGGGCAGAGGATGTCCTGACCTGCCATCGGGTGATTGGCATCCAGCTTGATCTCTGTGTCAGTAATCTCGATGATGGTGGCAGGCACACCTCTTCCCACCATCAACTGCCATTTCGCACACATCAGGGGGCAAGAGGCAAGCGCACAAACTTCAGCCCGAGAACCAGGAAAGCATCGAGGAACCATGAAAAAGCAGAAACACGGCGGGGCTGCAAACAATACCCTGAGCAAGACAAAAACAAGGAAGCAGTGGCGTCAGGAAGCTCGAAGACAGTCTCCAGAAGCTCGCAAGGCGTATGTGCACTAAGAGTCGCGGAAAGCGGCCAACGCGCAGTTTCAGGGCATTCAGCTCCGTAGACGAAAAACAGGTCAACTCATGAAGACTAATCGCACTTCGTACCCTCAAGTTAGCTGGTACCATGGAGCACTTTGCGCCCTGAACGCGGTACTATTGAGGGCTGACCGGGCGCGCATGGCCGGCATGTTGGTCAGTGTAACGCAACGACCCGATGCACGGAAAATACTCCTTCGGCATCACCAAGACAGGTTTGAGCATGGAGTCTCTCCAGCCTCATACGTCGTTTAGTAGTGCACTCGCAAATGCGTTCCACAATTCTGGAAGCAGATCAAGGCCACATCTGCACTCCCACATGGAACGTTGCCACACCTGTACTCCGACTTTGATGTTTTCTTCGCCCACGGCATCTACGACTGCGTTCTTTTCAACGGTTACCACGTTTTCGTCGCTTGCTTCTCCGTACGCCTGAAGTGTTCCTCCAGGTTATCACTTACACCGCGACGTGAACTAAAGTATCAGGGAATATTCCAAGTGGGCTGCACCTGCTCGGGGAGGCAACGAATGACCTTCTTCTCCCCGATGGCCATTCCCACGACGCCAGCATCCACGCCGGGGATCATTTGGGAGGCTCCCACGGTGAACGCCAAAGGCTCGCCCCTGCAGGTTACACCGCGGCACAATCGGCATCGGTCGCGAGGTGCAACACTGCTTTTCACTGTCAAATCATGCGTGGCCAAGGAACTACCTTGAACGAGACTCATCGAACACCTCGCCGTCGTCGAAGGTTCCGACGTAATGAATGGAAACCTGCGCACGACAACGAAGTGCACAGGAATCGAAGAGTCTTAAACGACGCTGGACGGAGCGGCGGACAGGAAATTGTATATGAAAAACAAACCCTCCCACTTGGGAAAACAAAATACCTTATCGCCCTCCTCTACAGTTTTCGCCTCCGCAGTGGTCAAGCACCTGAGGAACACAGCGAGTTGAACTATCCGATGTCGGGAATCAATAGCCTTAGTTCTGCAGCGTATATAACTTCTTAAAGCGCAGCATTTGAAAAGCAATTCAAGTAAATGGTATAGAGTTTTCCTGGAGGCTGTAGTTTGTGGTGACCCGGATCTTGATTGGCTTGCTCAGATCGGATAGTTCAGGAAGTGTTAAAAAAACAGATGGGGCAAAGCTTGCGCTATCCACACCTGAGGTTTGCGGGCGCAGCAAGACGATTTCCTGAAGGTTCATCGCACGAGTAAGTTACAAGTACGTTTTAAGTATGATAACGTTAGCAAAGTGCATTCGGGATCCATACCGAAGGTTAGTGGAGTGCCCACAAAATTTGATGCAGGACGGAAGCCAACAGGCACGCCGGACTTGCTCAGGCCTACTGCCTGCCTGCACGCTGCCTTTTGCGTGAATGTTTTTCGAGAAGTGCACTGCAGAGTAGATGCAAACAAACGGAGAGTGGAAGTGGCAGTCTTCATTATTATGTGTGTTGCTCAGGGAAGGGAAAGGCGGCGATGATATTTTAACAATAGTACAATAAGTTAGATGTTTTGGCTTTCTTGTGATACTGGATATTCCTAGTCATTATTACAAGTATGTTGAATCAACAATCATGAATGTTCTAGGACCAAAGCAAATTGACCTTACATTGACCTTACCTTACTTAAACAAACAAAAATCGAATCCCAACGGGTGACACGAACAAATGTCTGATCTGACGATAACGATAACCAAACGATAACCGCCAGGTCCGCCAGCGCAGATGACCTTTCTCCAGGCACTTCGACTTCTGGGACTTGAGGCAGGTATTTGGGAAGGGACAGCAGAGGCGAGGGTGACGCGGGCGCTGGGAACTTGTCCAACTTTTCCGATGACACATGATGACTGCATGTCACGGCTGCGGCTGCGTCTATCGCTATCGCGTGAGAGACGCAGACAGCGACACACGACAGTGACCGCAATGAACGTCGCCGGCAGCAGACGGTGAACACCTCGACATCGCGGACACCATTGCCGCTGCCGATGCGCGTGACTGCTTACTCGTTACTGTTACTCGTTCTTCGCGTGACCCATCCCAATCCGCAATTGCTGCTGGAAGTGACGCCCCGACTGTCATTCCTATAGTTAGGGTGTATGACTGTCACCGGTCCCGGAACCCTAGACCCCGAACATACGGGAACTCGGGAAGACTGAGTATTCTCACCGGTGATCTATTGTTCTATTCTGATTATCCGTCTCACCGAATATACAATCCAACTGATATATTCAGCAGGTTTGGTCCCACGCACTCTTAATTTTACACTGCGACTTTGGCCATGATTGGCTAAACACCGACGCTTGAGATGGGGTGAGGAACCGCCCACGTTAGAGAGGTTTGTTGGAAACACAACGTCGGTTGTGGGGAAACGCTCGGACGGCGAGCTAAAATAATCGGACGTGTCAAGAAAACATTTCAGCTACAGCAAGTGGTCAAAAGAAACAATCCAACGCCCTGCCTGTCTGCTTAAAATAACTCAATCGTCGTAATAAGAATCGTCAGCGCCCTCATAGTAATCATAAGAATCGTCAAAATAAGCACCACCTGCCGAGTCGCCCTCATACTAGTCGGCTTCCCAAGCTGCCCATTCTGCTGGGGTGTAAGAATCATCGAGAACCTCGTCATTTAGCTCCGCTTCAGAATGTAACTCTCCAGAGTCGCGAACAATGGAATAATTTGTAACAGAAAGGTCTGCTTGCGGTAAAAAATCATCCCCAAGTGGGGGTTCCAAAACTCCGCCATAGGGCTCCCCATAGAAACTTGTGTCCAAAGGGAGCTCCTGTTCCGACCCGAAAGGAACGTGAGAGTCGACGTCTTCACACTCCTCGTCAGCATCGTCGCTGGAATCATCGTAATACCCCACTGGGTACTCCGATTCATCCTCACTGTCACTACTTGCGACACTACTGCCAAAATCTGTCTCCTCTCGCCGATCAGAAGCCAAAAACGTCGGCGGAGAATCCACAACAGTCTGATAATAGTGATACTCGGTTTGACAGGAGGGGCCTGTGGAACGAGTCTGCGTGCATCTGAAGAAAAATGCACGGGTCGCGTGGTAGAAACTTGAGAAGAAACTGACCGAGTTGATAAAATAACGGGGAAATCCCCAACAGCTGTGTCAACCCGCGAAATCTCCGAATGTGCTGAAGGATCGGATACAGTTTGTGGTGTCGAAGCACCACCAACTCCAGTGCAAGAGCCGCAAACAGTAATACATAAATTCACTGCGGAATCGGTGGCACTAGGCTGCGGAGAAACCATCGGAGCACTGCGGAAATGAGACAACAAAGATGCCGCTGAGCGACACAGCAATACAAGCTGTGTGCGCTTCAGCCCCTCTACCTTCTCAAACTTCTCACCAAAAGCAACTAGGGAAGCTAGGAGCTCCCCATCTGACAAAATCCCAGCGTGATCCATAGCGATAAAGATAATAAACCAAGCGGAAAATAACAGTCAAATCCACACCGCCTAATAACCCACAACAACAAAAATGTTCCAAACAAAAGCGAAGAACCAGATTTCGGTAGGCCCAGAGAAGAAGTGCACGCTCAAAATAAGAATAGAGCGACAACGAAATAAAATTCAACGCTAACTACGAATTACGCGAAGCGTAACTAGGACCTGTTGGAAACACAGCGTCGGCTGTGGGGAAACGCTCGGACGGTGAACGAACGGATGAAGCTAAACTGTGATAACACAAATAAATACCCTGAGTCTGTGACACTAGCTGACCACCGAGGATGATCTAACGGATATGACACGTGACTGTATGACTAGTCATTGTGACAATTCCAGCAAGGTTTTCGGTATGGGCGGTATGCGGCTCAGTTACGGACGCGCGGTTGATTGGACAATTGGGGCGCGCGTTATGGCAGCTTAATTTTCCGTGCAGTATCGTTGGGCTGGATTTTGTTGTTTCTAGTCACTAGTATACCGTCCGGCATTGATCGCGTCCTTTCGTCCCACACGACCGCGGATTATTTACTGTTTCCCCGATTTATCCTCGACGACCCGCCACGACTCGCAAGCCGTCGCCCAGACCGTTAGCCTCACCTAGCATTATTCACCTCACCCTGTCTCTATAGTCTGGGTACTTCTACGAGATCACACACTGCGGCCGCACGCCGCTCACTAGTTACCATTTTCGACGATGCCGCAGCCAGACATGCAACCACACCAGCCACTCCTACGGTTGCGACTGCACCGGCTGCCCAATCAGCAGGGGCAATGTTCCTCGACGCGGTCAGACGTCTGGCGAAGGAATCCTTCGACGAGCGTGCCGCCAAGCTCGTCATCAAGAAGGTGTACGACGACAAACATGGACGTTTTGATGGCACGGAGTCGAACGTCAGCTCCGTTTTCGCCCGTCTGGTACTGGCGTTACGCGGGACATTTTCGTCACTGAGGAGGCCGCGTTTTCTTCTCTGTTCGACCTGGAGGATGCCACTTTTCGACTGGATGCTATTTTCGACACTGGAATTCATCATCGCTCCGGTGTCGCCCGCGGCGGACTGCATGGAGTCTTCGGCGGAGGCACACCCGTTTGGTGGGAAACGGGTGTTACTGGAGATCGCAAGAATGCTTCTGGATTCCGGCGGACCTTTTCAAGGCACCGCAGACCTTCTGGCCATCAAGATCAACCAGTTCGACCCGTCGCGGACTATCGCCGCCTTCAACGCCGCTCTTCGGTCTGCTCGGCGGAAGAGCACCCTCGACGACATGGAGGCCAAGTCCCTGTTCATCAAGGCCCTCGACCCGGTTTTCTATGCCCCGGTTGTCAACCGGCTTCTGTTGCACGACCAGCGTGCGGCGGAGTCCCTTGCCACCATTCAGCAATGGACCCGTGAGTGCTACGCACAAAACGGGACGGACTCGCACGTCCCGGCTGCTGCACGCAAGTACTCCGCCCTCGCTCTGATTGGACAGCACGACGACGGAGACTGCAAGACCATCTTCAACGAGCTCCGCGACCAGCTCTTCGACATGAAGAAAGAGATCAAGGCCCTTCACAACCGTATCGACGACACCAAGGGATTCACGACCCGCGGCGACAAGAAGAACGCCATCGGACGAGGTGGACATGGTGACGGCAGCCGCTTCGCTGCGACGCCCCTTCCCGAGCAAGGCAGCTTCCCGCAGAACTTCCGTGGGAAGACTTCGAGGAAAGTGGCTTTCCACAAACAAACCCACCGGTACGTTCGTTCCGTTGTGCGGGAACCCGACATGCTCCGCTACAGCGGAGAAGCATTGGCATCGGGACTGCCCGAACGGCGGGCCGCGCGGACATGTTGGCGCCCACGGCTTCAGCGTTGCGGACAGCGAGCATGACGTCTTCGCCACGCTGTTCCAGAACGCCATGGAGAGCAACGACCCCGCTCGTTTCGACGCCGTCTGCTACATTGCAGACGGCAAACCGGAGCTCTACGACACCGTCTCCGCCTTCTCCTTCTCCTTCGCTGTCGCCGAGGAGCGGGTGCCCGACACCATCGACGAGTATCTGGAGTGCTGCCAGCCCGCTGGCGCCCGCTTCGGGGTCTGCGCGGTTGGTGGTGCTATGAACATCAACACCTTCAAGGTCCATGACAAGGTCCATGCCGACGCTCTGGTCGTACCACCGTCGCCAGCGCCGCCCTCCGCTCCGCAGTCGGTGGTGTCCGACGAGGAGATATACCCCGTCAGCGCGTTGCACGCGCACGAGCCGCACATGTCCTTCATGGACAAGTTCGCGGTCAACTTGGACCTCACGGGACCGGATCCGACCCTTGCGATGCACAGCATGGGGACCGTTGCGCCCGTGGACTCGGTTCCAGTGGCAGCAGACGACTCCGAGGATGACGACGAGGGTCTTCCGCCACCACGGCGGGCCTTGGGATGCGGCAGGCCACCGACCGATGGGTTTTGGGTTCTCCGCCCCCACATCTCTCGCAGTCTGCTTGTTGTTCGTTGTTTGTGCGACTGCCATGCCTTCCCGACATCACTCCGCGCAGGAATCATCAGCGACACCGGAGCACACCGGCGACGAGGTCGGTGGTGCTGGTGTGCTGTCGCCCACGGCCGTCCCGTTGGCGCTCTATTATCGGCCGGAGGGATGGTACCCCAACGACCATGGGTATTATCTCGGCCAACTTTGGACATGGTACCCGGGTCCCTCGCAACCACCCGAAGCGGCTCCGATCGTTACCGTGCCGCCCTCGCCGGGTGGTGCTCCACCGTCACCGGTCTATGTGCCACCCGCCTGGGGCGAGTTGGACGAGGATGCACTTTCTTCATCAATCGAGCACAAGACCCGGCTGGTTGCACCCGGTGCAACTGACTACATGAACATCGGCACTTTCTCAACTTTCTCATTTTGCTCTACGCATGATTTGCCAAACAGTGGTACCAGCTCTCCTGAGCGCTGTAACAGAGGCACCGGCTCTCCCGGGCACTCTCGACGTGGCTAGAGTTGACGGGATTGGACTAGCCTGCCTCCAGATTGTGATGCTGTTGGTTCAGGTTGCCCCAAGATGGGCTTAGTTTAGGGTTTTAACTGTATCTGTATTCTGCAGTATGCCTCACCGACTGCTGGTTTCAGGAGTTACCCTGCCAGAAAGGACAAGTTCTCCTGTAGGCTGCTTATTTCCACCGAAGCTGAGTAGGTGTTTGTTTCAGTTCCGTGACCACCTAGTTTGCCAGTCACCGCCCTAGGTGGTGTGCTGGAAGTGACGCCCCGACTGTCATTCCTATAGTTAGGGTGTATGACTGTCACCGGTCCCGGAACCCTAGACCCCGAACATATAACGGGAAGAATGAGTATTCTCACCGGTGATCTATTCTGATTATCTGTCTCACCGAATATACAGTCCAGCTGATATATTCAGCAATTCCAGGGCATCGGTTCAATACCATGGATGCCGTCGATAAGGCCATGCAAATTATTCGCATCGACTGCCGTTGAGTACCAAAAATGCCGACAATTTGGCAGTGGTCGCAATTCCGCGAAAACGGAAGCTCCCCGGTTTCAGGTATGAATCCATATCCTTAGTTGTTCCTTGAGCAGAGCAGGCGATGTTGGTATTTAAAATTACTCTGGTAAAATTAAAAGATATTTTCCAAAGCGCAGACGCAAAGAACCCGCATACCGAAAGTTAGCCTGAGGCCATTCTCATTGTGGCACGACATGGCAAGTGCGCCACAGTAGGAGCCCTCGCACAGGCGAAAAAACTTGAATCCACAGATCGTCCTCGCACGAAGAAAACCAGCTCGGATCGCGCATCTGAAAAGAAAAATGTAGGGCAACCACGCCATTGCCGCAAGATCTGACGAGAAAACCGCAGGTGCGAGTGACAGCCCGCAAGCAGAAACCCTAACCAGAATCTTGAGGCGAATACCAGAACAGAAGATAATCCCACTAGAATACGCAAAAGAAATAAGATCAGAATTTATGGAAGCGGAAGCAAGGGTCGGAATCGATTTGTGATTTTGCAATGTAGTTGTCCTTAATAAACCGATTTTTGGGTAGAAATCTACCCAGGCCGAAAACTTAATTTGAATCCTTAATTTCAAAGTCGGTTTTTATCCAAATTCAACTTTGAGGACAGCTTTGAAAACGTCTATATCAGGCGCATACAACCATGCCCTTAACTTTGAGCTCATCGAAACTATATTCATATGATTTCAGGGTAAATCTTGAAGATATGTTTTTATCTTCACTTGCAAAGCTGATGTATCACCGTATCATTCCCTTAGCCCTAGTTAGGGTCTGTTATGTGTAAGTACTATTAATAGGTACTTGCATGTTCTATTAGGGTCACGATTAGGGTTTTGTAACGCGCATTACTCATGATTATGCCAACGTGGGTAAAATGCCATTCAACATTTAATAAGTTCGTCAGCGTACATCGTAGCTTCATACACATATGCTCTATATCGATGCGGCTTAATACGACGTTTTCGGTGATATCTTCGAATTTGGATTTGGATTTTGTAAGCAGAAGATATTCACGAATTGGTAAACGTGAAAAACACAGGTGATTCTAAATTCGGTTTAGGGGTTAATCGATTATTGGTATCGAATCGATTTGGATTTGAGCCGTACAATTATGATTAATCGTGATAAATACTTTCAAACTCGCCTACGCATCAGCTGAATTTCAGCCTACACATGAGCTGAATTTCAGCCTACATCTGAGCCAAATTTTAACCTGCATATGAGCTGAATTTCAGCCTACATATGAGCTGAATGTCAAGCGACATATATGAGCTGAATTTCAGCCTACCCATGAGGGGGGGCGATCATTGTTCCGGGGGGGAGGGGGGAGGCCCTAATTCCGGACACCATCTTGGTAGGCGGGGGGTTCAACCCCCTAGGCGTTAAAGCGTGTTGCTAGGGAGGGGGTATAACCCCCCTAGGATTTCCGAAAAACACACACTTAAGGGAACTCTTAGGGGGGGTAAATTGCTAGGGGGGTGGGTTAGCCCCCCTAGACGTTAAGATGTGCTGCTAGGGGGGGCAAAATCCTTG